>WSTV01000008.1:5811-119229 GCA_019632285.1 Tulasnella sp. 332
GATGAGGATCTTCCAGAGCTGGTGGTGCTGTTCCAGCCTGGCGACTTCGTTGAAGATGAACTGAAGTGATCTTGTGAAGCGGACTTCGAGTGCGAGGAAGGTCCAGACCCGTGTGGATTTGACATGTAGACAGCTGCCGAGCTGGATCGTGGACGGGAATGTGGAGAAGACTTCTCTAATGGGCTCTTTGCGTGACCGGAGCAGTGTTCCGCTGACGGCGATTGAGCCGCGGAAGCAGTATTCGCGGGGTTTTGAGGTGTCCGAGGTTTCCTTTCCCGGCCCGATGATTGCATTTCGACCTGAGGAAACATAATATCTGCACGTTTTTGCGCGTTTCTGAGATCAGAAGGGCGTGTCTTTTCGCCTGGGCAGTCTTACTGTACCTTCCTCGATGACTTCCAGAGCCCCTGCAGGACGAAGAATTCGAGCAGCCTCCTGTAGATCAAGAAATAAGATAAGCTATTGCGCAAATGGACAGTTGGATAACAATTTCTGACAAGGAATATTTGATCCCACTGAAATTTGCGAAGGGTAAGATAAAGTGGCACAGGTTTAGTATGGAAGGACCTCACCTTGTCCTCTGGAACCCCATGCGCAATCTCTTTGATGTGGACAAAGTCAAAAGATTCGTCGGGAAACGGAAGGGGGGCCGTCAAGCTGGCAAAAGGGATATATGGTAAGGCTCGAAATAAGGTAATGCCCCTTCGGCCAGCTCACAAGTTCCCATAGACCCAGTCGACCCTGCTTTCTAGCGCCTCGTCGACATCCCTGAGATTCGGGTGTAGAGGTGCAATATCAAAACCCGTAAAATGGCACTCCTAAGAACCATTTTGTGAGCGATTGTCATTGCAACAACCGCAGATATGTTGTCACGCACTGGCCAATCTTTTGCCATATTCATAATCCATACTATAGAAAGACAACTCGCTCGTCAGCGCTCTGCCCCAACTTAATCTGCGAAAGGCTTAATCACCTCCATTGCCACTAAATATGACATTGTGTCAAATATTGTTCAAGTGAGGAGATGATAACTCACCAGCCAAGATCCAATACCTTTTCCGGCGTCTTTCTATCCTTGAAGTCAATCAAGCTGAGGCCATGGGAAGCATATTAATGCGAGGTGGCATCAATTGAATGCCATGTCAACAGAGAGGCCTCACGTATGGGTCCCCTTGAGAACAAACATATGATTTCCATCTAAGATATCTCTGAAGGGTGATGGCTGGTCAGTTGCTTTCTTCCAAACAGGAAAGGCGCCGGAAAATCCCCCTGATGGGTGAACTTTCCCACTCACAGATCTAGAGCCTCTCGGTCACAAGCCAACGGATACGGACATTCAGACATTGGTAGTGCATGATGTTTTCTCCCTCCCCGTTTATAGACGAACATTCCATCCTCTTTCGGTTTTGAAGACGCAATGAGCCGGGCGTTGTACTGGCGAGGATTGGTAATACCAACTGTTGGGAGCCTCCCATTGATACCTGCAGCCCTCTTACTCGTGTAGATATTAGAATGAGCCATATCTGTATTTGACGAAGAGCGGGAGGGCTTTTGGGATGGAGTGTGAATGATATTTGATTCTTGGAGGCGAAGTTGCAAGTCAGGATCCCTGTGATCGGCAGTAGGTTGCCGAGTTCCAAGCTTCTTCAAATATGGCCGTTTTGAGCGAGTCTGCCCACGATATATGGAAGATCTGAATCATCAAAGTGACCTATATACAGACTTCCTTATCCAAAGATATGTTACATTGCCTGTCAGCTCGTGATGCCCCACAGCCACGCAACCCAATCAGCAGACCAAAGCAAAGTCGCCAAGAGATTCATGCACGAGCCTCGGCCTTGAACGCACAGAATATCCTGATGCGACGAAACGGCCTCCCGGTGATCATCTCATCATCACTGTCGAACTTTCCAATACAGTCCGTGTCGCTACCAACTCCTTCGTCCCCCGAGCTGGCGCTGCTCGAGTCATCGTAATTATTGTCCACTCCGGTATGATATGCCGGATCTACTTCGGCAAAGAGCTCTCGGTGAATATTTGCGAACTTGTCGGAATCCCTGGCTGGTGGCTTCCACCCCAGCCCGCGCTCAATCGCATCGTCAAGTGAAATCCGTCGTTGGGCCGCCCTAATGGTGAGAAGGATGTATCAGAACCTATCTGCACACGCAAGGTACAATGGATCAAGGGGGCGTACGTGCGATAGCGTTCCATAAGTGCATCGAAGTCCACCCGCGCCTGCTGTATCGCGTTCGCCTTCCGAGGATTGTCGAAGTCGGCTGATTTCCAACCCCGGCTTAGCATCAGCTCTTCCCACATGGCCTCCTTACATGCAAGTATTCCTGGTAGACAGAGTTCAGTGTCAACGATGCCAACCCGACCAATTGAACTTGAGGTTTACCTCGAAGACTTCGATGCAGATGTAGAGCCACGCCCATCTGTGTCGCAAGCAGATCTTTTACCCGACAAGCTTTACTGACATAATCGATAGGTGATTCATCAATCAGTTCGTTGAGCATCGCGGGCTCGTCTGAAGACTCCTTCACGCCATGACACGTAGCATTTCGCACTTCTGCAAACTCCTGAGCTCCGTAAAAACTTCTGACAGTGGAATTCAACAGGTCCGCAGGAGTTTTGCCTCGGATTGTAGGAGGTATAGAGATAGTATCCAGAGACGCTTTATCGCTTCCCTTCGTAATCGACTCACGACCCACCCCACAGTTGATAGAATCCGGCACTACCACTTCGGACGTTTTCCGCGAAGAATGCTTCTCCTTCAACTTTTTCCTTTGAGGAGGCATGTATCGGATAACATATGGGGACGCCGTACTCCTCTTGAAGTGTATATTTAGCAGATTCGGGACTAGTGATGTTGGCGTCATATTAATGAACCTGCGTTCGAATACCTTTTCGAACAGTCTCTCCAGCTGAGCGTGCTCATCCGCCTCAGACGCAATGGGTAGGACCGTTGTGTGAAGGAACGCTCGCGAATCGGGGATAGTTATATGGGGCGCCTTCGACCATGGCATTGGGAGAGACGTCGAAACGTGATCGCATGATGATGATTGGCCAGAGCTGTTGCTATTATTTGAGGTCGTCGAATTTGGCGGGCGGGGATTGAAGGGACTGTGTAGTGAGGACATTGATTTCAGCGTAGGTCTAGTGACACCGCGGCCCGCCGTAGGTACATGGATAGCAGTGGATGATGATTGCGACCTGTTGTGTGTGGAAGATCCCTCGAGCCTGCTTTCGGCGTAGGGGGGGCTGGATCCGGGCCATGATAGTTCTGGCGCAACTACTGTATCTTCGGAGCTCCGAAACATCTTGGCCCTCTGCTGTCTGTTCGGTGGTCGCAGCGGTTTAACCTGAGGAAACATGATATCTGTATTCCCGCACGTTTATGATCAGAAGTGGATTGTGTAAAGTGATGATGTTGACTGGACCTTCTTCAATGACTTCTAGTGCACCGCCGGTTCGAAGAATCCTCGCAGCCTCCTACAAAGGAGATTTACGGTACTCAGTCGCTACCTATTAGTACATTTGTTTTAAGTTGTCCTGACGTGGAAGATGTGGTCCCACTGAGATGGGATTAAGGTTTAGATGAAAGGTGTGATTTGATGATGGAAGGATCTGACCTTGTCCTCGGGAACTCCACGGGCAATCCCCTTGATGTGAACAAAGTCGAAAGATTCGTCCGTGAAGGGGAGTGGCGCACTTAAACTATAGATTATGGTGAGAAGAGAACGATACTTTGAACAGCCGACAGTCGGGCTTACAAGTTCCCATATACCCAATCGACCCTCTTGTCCAAGTCTTGGTCTAAATCTTTAAGGTTGGGGTGCACAGGGACAATATCGAAGCCAGTGAAGTGGCAGCTCTGTAAACATCCAAAAGGCCTATGATAAACTAAATGCCGTATGAACTTGAGAGAGAGAATGTTGCGCACTGGCCAATCCTTTGCCATGTTTATGATCCAAACTTAGAATCGACTGGATCGTTAATCAGAAGAATCATCTGCTCAGATGGAGAGCTCTCGGTTTACCTCCATTCCCGCTGGTAACATACAGCCACAACCTGAGCATCAGTCTAGCCGTGGAACAAATAAAGTGGATATCCTTACCAGCCGAGATCAAGCACCTTCTCTGGTCGCTTCCTTTCTTTAAAGTCGATCAAGCTAATATGTTAGCCGGTCAATCAGCCGTAAGGATCGTAAAGTATGCCAACCAAAGAAGGTCTCACGTATGAGTTCCGTTGATCAAGGCGAGATGATTCCAGTCAATGATGTCTCTGCAACGGTTTGTTAGGAGTTAGCGAACCTGTCTAAGCTTTGACATGCGCACGAGCTCACAGATCCAGAGCTTCGCGGTCACAAGCCAGTGGATACGGGCATTCTGAGCTTGAAAACGCATGATGTTTCCTCCCTCCGCGTTTATAAACAAACGGCCCACGCTCGCCATTCTTCTCCGCTTTCAGAGACGCAAGAAGCCGGGCATTGTGCTCTCGAGGCCGGGTCTCTTTGTGGATAGCATGGACTGTCGTTGGCCCAAAGCTGCCGCTTCCCAACGTGGTGTGGCGATGATGGATGTGGTTGGTCGCAGAACTACCTACAAACCCATGAGTGTTTGAGTGCGCCATCACTTTGTTCAGTTGGCAGAGGAGGAGGGAGAAAGGGGCAGGGGGTGCATGATTTCATCTCGAGGCGGTTTAGATATGAGACAGATTTCAACAGACGGGAAGAGAAGCCTAAGCGGTTGACAGGGTAGTTCGGATACCAGCTTCGAAAAGCATCGAAGACTCCAAGCGGCGTCATCCAAAAGAAGGTGGGCGCAGAAAAAAGGCTTACACATAGGCTTGACACCCGATCTAGAAGTCCTAGTTCATGTGCTCATTTTAGCGCACTCCAAATGGGCCATGACCAAGTCGAGGATATCGCATCAGTTCTCGTCAGTGTTGACGGCAACGATGAAGCCATCACGATCGCAGACGATGGACCTGTGGTCATCATAACATGCGCTCAGTCCCACCCTTGGCACAAAACCTTCGACGCAACACAGCAAGGATGTTTTCACCCTCGACGTTGTACCCAAATGTGAACGAATCACCTCGACACGAACAGGGCCTTCAAGGGGTCTTTGTTTTTCCGAGCAAGATCGATTGTCGGCTTCAATAGCAACGCAATACACTGCTACCATATGCATAGAACATATCAACATAATGTTTTCAACACGCAGAAAGTAATATAGTCCATCCAGGGAGGTGTAATAAGGTGGTAACCAAAATGCAGACGAAGCCTATGCTCCGCAAATGGAAAGGTCCTTCATCTCCTGCAACACCCCTTCCACTTGCGCATCTAGTTGTCCTCCGGCATAATCATCACGCACATTCTCTGCGAAGAATCTAATTGACGCATCCGAGTTAAGCGCTTTTGAAAATATCAAGTTTTCAAGGTCGCACATTGACTCACCGCTGAACGCCGCCAAGCTTCTCATAACCTTCTTCGGCGAATTTCACCTGCATCCTTATCATGGCTTCGAAGCTCGGGTCGAAGAAGGGGATCCGGAGGTCAAGTAGTTGAGGCAATTCGGCGATGAGCTGTTCATTGAGCGTGTCAAACACTTCCTTTGCGTCGTCGTTCTCCTGCTGAGCCTAGCACAGTACGATAGAAAGAAGCCCATTAGTACAAGTCATAGACCAAGATATTAAAGAAGAAACAAACCTTTGGCATCTTCGCTGGGTCCTCACTTGGCTTGTCGATCAACTTGCGCAGTCTACTCCGCGCGGCGTCGTAATCGAGCATTTTCTTCTCTCTCTTGGAGATATTCTCGTTGATGATCGGGAAGAAGGAGCACATCTTTCCGACGGGCTCAAGGACCGTCGTCCGATATGGACCGTCCTATGGTTCAATCAGAGGATATTTAATAAAGAAAATATGCCCAGCCAGATAAAAACACGATGACCACTTACGAATTCCACGGCCACTGATGTATCCAAATCGTCTACGGCACGCTTATAAGCGTTCCCGACGATAGCTCCGTCCGAGTTTCGATCGGCTGCGCCGTAGAATGTATCGATGGTGCTTGCTAGCCGGGCTTGTGCCGCGGTCATGGCTGTGAGGGTGCACCAGGGAAAGCATTCAGCCTAGACATCAGCAGATATCGAAAGTTTCATTACCTCGCATGGCTTCGAGGTACGCTTTACTCTCTTTTTGCAAAGCATTCGTCTCTTTCTCGAATCTATTGACCAATAAGGCAGTCAGTGGTATGATCGACCCACGTGTGGAACGCCCCTCGGCGGCAAGGCAAACGCATAAGGCATTACGCACTGCTTGTAACGTGCCTCTTCTTCGATGAACTCTCTGTCGACTGTCCGTTCGATCTGACCAGTCTTTTGCATCAACTATATACCGGGAATGAGAGTAAGCCAGCAATATTGTTTGGACAGTACTTCGATTGCTCACCGTGGTCCCAGCCCTGTTGACCGACTTGACAAATCTATATGAACAGCGTCAGAAACTCATGCTTGTATACGGCCGCAAGTGGTGCCTCGAAGGCACTGAAGCGATCGGAAGCAACCAGCTTTGCCCCAAGGTGATGTGAATGATCACTCACCCACCCCTAGACACATTGGGAGTGAGTGATTGACATGTGATCCAGTATAGTAGTAATGCTCACCAGCTCATCTTCTCAGACTGTTAGTAGTATATGTATATGCGACGGAAGAGGGGATTGAGACTTGGACTGTGGCCGAAGGTGCGGAGGTGTGTAAGCTGCAGGGTTCGAAGAAAGGCGAACAACAAGCAGGGCCGACAGAGCAAATGTTCGTGCTGATGTCAGTGGTGCCGAGCTTCCCGATCGGATCTCCACAAAATTCATCGTGGGTTCTTCCGAATGGGGATGAAACACCAATATTTATATGCTCGCTTCAGACTTTGACTCTTGACCAACCACCTACCGCTCCTAGAGGAGAATGGCCAGCAAAAATCCTCACGCCGAGATCCTCACCGACACTACTACGGCGGAATCGAATGACTTGAACATCATCTCGCCCTTCGAAGGCCCTGAAAAGCTCCTTGAGGTTTGGTTCGCTCCATCGGCCCAAGACGTCGAGCGCGATGACGATGTCGTTGACGAAAAAGGCTTCCGTAGGAGTGGGTTGAGAAAGGTCAAGCGTGAGGAATGGGAGGAGATGCTGGCCATCGTCAAGTGCCAGGTCCTCAGCGTCGTCGAGGGACGCGAGATGGATGCCTATCTCCTCAGGTGAGCCCATTTCTGGTAAGATTCATTCCGAGAACATGATGAATGTATGATTCAAACTAAAATTGTGCTGGGCTCGTGATGCTGTGCAGCGAGTCATCCTTGTTCATCTCTCCGCATCGACTCATCCTCAAGACCTGCGGGACGACGCTTAATCTCCTCGGTCTCCCCCGCATTCTCAACATCGCAGCCTCGGCCAATTGCGACCTGGCCAACGTTTATCGGCTCTTTTACTCCCGCAAGTCCTTCATGTTCCCAGAGAGACAACAGGGGCCCCACAAAGAATGGAAAGACGAGGTCGCCTTCCTCGACGCGATGTTCGGCAAAACTGGGCGTCAGCAGGAACGCTGGAAGAACGCACCAGGCAGCGCGTACACGGTCGGGAGCGTCAATCGTGATCATTGGTTGCTCTATATGACGGGGCCGGAGGATGAGGAGGATGAGGATGTGGGTCTGTTGGGTGGATCTTACGAAGACCTTCATCACTCGGCAGACGAGGAGAAAAAGCCCGTGATGGAGCCACGGCCTCCGCCTCCCGACTTCACAATCGAAATCCTCATGTCGAAGCTATCCGCACCGGCTCGCAGGCCGTTCCTGTTCTCGGAATTGTCACCATCGGACTCGGCATGTGACATTAGCGACGGCTTGATGGAAAAAGAGGATGAGAAGAACGAAGACTCGACCTTTGCTGGCGTGACTCCTCATCACACTAGAGGCCTCGCCCTCTCACACCGGCTTGGAATCACCAAGCTCTTCCCTTCTTCTCGGACCACCCTTGACGCTTTCGCCTTCGACCCGTGCGGTTACTCCGCTAACGCCCTCATTCATCACGAGGCCGAAGGGAGCGAGGGTAGCGAAGGGTACTACACGATCCATGTCACACCAGAGGAAGGGTGGAGCTACGCCAGCTTTGAGTGCAACATCTGCCTTCCTCCTTCCAGGCCCGATGCCGTGAGCACTATTGATGGCGATGACGATATCGAGACCGAGAAGAACAAGATGCCTGACCTCCATACGCTCATCCAACGCGTCGTCAAGATCTTCCAACCTGGGCACATCACGCTCACCCTCTTCGTGTCCACCTCGCCGCTTTCCACCTGTCCAATCGACGCGGCGCAGGCGACATTCAACCGCGCCTTGACTGGCGCGGACGCTTCGGCGGCCCTTGGATTGGGTTTCGAGTATCGTAGAACGGATAAGATTAATTACGAGTTTGGGGGTTATGACCTCGCTTTCGCGAGCTTCGAGAGGAAGGGGCGGGTGCGCTGACTAGGGGCGAAGCGCTACTTACAGAGTCAGATCTTCTGTCATAGGATACATATATGTCTTCCTGTACCTGTGCATAGTTCACATCATGCATATCAACTTGCTTTCCACTTCCGAAAGTGTACAGTCAGGGGATCACATACACCGTGAGTCGGGCAAATGAATGGAATTTGAGCTTTGTGTTGCTCCAGAGGAATGTAGCTTAGGGTGAGAAAGGGGAAAACGGAAGGGAAAAAAATGTGAAGTACAGAAGTGGCATGGACGTTGTGCCCGAGGGAGGCAGCGGAGAGACCATTTGAGTGCGAGATTGTGATCTTATGATGGTAAGCAAGCAACACCAGTCGTTCAATGACCAGTCAAGTCCGGACACAGAACTTCTGGTCCCCAACCGCGCCTAATTGTAGTCGATATCCCGGCCGGCACGATCCTGAAAGAAGCGGCGAAAGAGGAGACTCTTGTCATCACTGGTTCTCATTCTGACAGAAAACCACTACACATACCGATGTCACACATCCTCTCGACGCAGCTGACACTGTGAACCCCTTCCAACTTGGAACAATCGGTACCCAAACCTCCCTCGGACACACATCCTGGAGTCAAGGTTTCATTCCGCCTGACTTAGCACCTCGAATAACAACAGTCATCAACTCCGAAGCACCCACCTCCACAGGTCTCGACGCTCAACGGGTTGATGCATTCAAAGTCTCTCCCACTCTTCAGTGGACACACTCGGTGGCCGATCTCACAGAGCGCCGCGTCGTAGACGCCAGCGGGTGGAATTCCTTGATCGAGGACCGCGTTCAGTCGGCGGCGGGCGTACTGAGTGATCTGGGCTTCGTATCTCTTGCGTATGCGATTCGGTGCGCCAGTACCCATTGAAGGAGGCATACTGAAACTCTCTGCTTGCGCTACAATGTTAGGGAGGACGGAGAAGGCGAGGGCGAGAACAGTGAACAGAGCTTGAGGAAGCATTGGTAGCAGACGCACAAGGGGGGAAGAGGGAGACAGCATCCAGCTTCGTAACCGTGCTAACTATTATACTCATGGGGAAGTATTGGGATGAAGGGTCTTTGGTACGTTTTTTTTTTCTGGTTCTTGTTTTCTGATGGCCGGTTGCATCATCACATAAACCAGCACCCTTACACTCGGCACGCTCTGCAACACATAAAAGGCTTATTTGTCAGATATAGGGTGGTATCGAAGGCGTTGGCGGGATGGTAAGCTGTGAACGTAGACCTCCATATGTATGGGGCACTCTAGGAGAGATCGGAGAGTGCAGAGAGTAATGCATACGATTGGACGACAGAGCCCTGCCTATGAGGACAGTATCAAAATAATTTAAGTTGATGCAAGATATCACGATCGCCTTATGTAGCAGCCTGAGTCAAACCCGCTGCCTAGAGTGCCGGAGCTCGAGCTCTCGGCTACATCTCCACATGTGAGGCCCACGCCTGATTCAAGGCCGACAGAACTTGGAAAGCGCCAGCGAGGCCCGTAATGTAGAAGGCCCACTCTTCCGACATGAATACCTCTTGGGTCAGCACGTTGCGGTGCTGAGGGATGACTTTGGCGGGGCGTATGAAGGCGACCGATGAGCACTGGGGAGTCTCGTCGTTTCGGCTTTATCTTCGCCGTCGTCGTCCTCAGGCCAAGCTGTGAGTGACTGGCGGTGGTACACTCCGTCGACCAAGCTTCGAGGCAGAACCTCGCTGATTGCCTTTCTCGTTCTTGATGACATCGCGAATATCGAGAAACTTGATAATGTATCTGTTACGTAGGTATAGTTTTGATCAGTTATGTTTCCCCTAAATTCACGCGTATAACGGGATTACTCATTCTGGGTACACTTGCGGTAACGCAATCCTCCCAACTTCAGATCCCATCAACGGGCTTGCGAACGGACCCTAGGTGTTGATTATGATCTGAATGGCAACATGGGTTGCACCTGAGTAGGAACGTAAGGGACAAAGGCCAGTAAATACAGTCCTTGCACTTGCCTCGCCGATATACAAGGGTAAACCGTAGAAGCCAAGTAGAGTAGAGATAACGGAAAATAAGAAGAGTGTTATACCATTCCAGTGCTCAATGATCCCAACCTCCAGTCTTGGTCATATCCATCTCGATGTCGCTAGGATGGACTGTAGGTAAAAGGTTCTCCGTGTCGGGAGCCAAGTCGGAATCGGAGCTGATCAGAGAGACGGATGGGTTCCGATTGGCTCCATCGAACTTGGAGATATCCTGCCAGGTATCGAGTAGGTCCTCTCGGTCCTAAATGTTTACGGGCTGGTTGACGACTACAGACGGTCAGAGGACGTAGCAGAGTAGATACTGTAATTTGCGAGCACCTTTGGCATTCCCGGCACGTCCTTCATGATATCTCTACCGCGACCCTTGTCGTCCCCAAGCTTGATTCACTCATCGTACCAAGAAGTTGGTATGGTCCCAGCCTCGAGCGGCTTATCGACAGATTTGTTGATCAAGGCCAACGCGTCATCCATCTCTTGTCTCGACACTGTCTTGCAAGGAACCACGCGAGTGGGGTCGAAGGACAAGGTTCATCATGCCGTTCATGGATGGGGTTGCAGCGTTGTCGGGTCTGGCGTCTGAAGTAGGCCACGAGTCCTACGAGCGAGCTGTGGCTCGCAGCCTCGTCGTTGCTGAGGAGAATTGGCTGAGTCCTGTGTAAGGGGCGTATCGCGACGACGAGGGTTGTCCTCTTCGTGGTCGCGAGTAGGAAAGTCGTCCTTCGACGGGGTGGGGGGAGTGGTTCCGCGATTACGAGGAGAGACGTAGGGGCGGCGGTGGATTCACAAGTTGGAACACCATATGCTCCACCCTGAGGATGGTAAGTCGGTCCTTCGCCATAGCTCCCCCCTCTCACGTAACGTACGTGTCCCGCCAAATGCAGAGCCTGAGTTTAGCTGCGTTCGGATACCCATCCGTAGCTGAGACGATGTGACATACCCTATATTCCATAATGCACGAAGTTGATTCATTGGTCAAACGGAACCTTGTTCCGCCTCAGCTGCCTGACAACCTTTCATAGCGCCGCTGTCGTATCTCGACAGTCTATCATGTCCGGTCCTCTCCTGAACATCCATTTGTAGAACTCTTCTGCAAGAACCGGCCGTCCACATCCGCTATCCCCTACATTGTGCCCACAACACTGCAAAATCCAGCGAAAATGAGCCCAGAAGTGAGGAGGATCAATTCATCGGGAGTCGTCCTGTCACCTGCTGTCGAATGACCGGCGGAAAGAAAGGCGAATTCAACGTGAGGGAGCCGGTTCTCCAGAATATCGAGGATAGTGAGCGGTGCATCGCGATTCGAGAGTAAGAAGCGAGACTGGAACGGATTGATGAGGTTCTGATGCCCGTGGCACGCAAAATGAAGCCAAGCCGTGTCCTTCCGGCCCTCGAATAACGTACCCCTTATGCAGTCCTTGGCAGCTAGAATGGTAGTTTGCGTTCTCACCCAGTGGATGATATCTGCTTCAAGATGGACGTGCGGGAGTTCCCTTTCTCCTTCTATCTCGGGCTCCGCCACAACCAGCAGCCGCGGACTCGATGAATCCTTGCGCTGCTGGTAGCCCTTTCGAGCACGGAGCAAGCCGGACACTGTTGGAGCATAAGACAAGAAGCGATCGGATAGGCTCAGCTCCTTTAGGATTTACGGTCCCGACGTACGGATCGGGAGCGCCAAGGCCACAGACCCCGGGATCCAGAAGATGCACGATCCTGGGCGGAGCCTCAATTGTTAGAATTGGGCACTCGATGCGATGGTGCAATGTGATTATAATGCTCTTTGGGATAGATAGAGATGGAATGGAAAATACAAAAGATAAGGACAACAATTAATTAATCTTACATCACCTCCTCGACTCTGCCTGGTCAGCATATCGAGTGTGCAGCGTGTGAAAACGCGATGCGACGTGGGAAAAATGGAAGAACAGTGCGAACAAGGTATTTGGGTGAGAAGCGAAGAGCAGCCGAATGCGAGGGTGCGCTAGTGCACAGCCCTCGCTCTATATGGAAGAGGAGATAACATGGAGATTATGATGAGGGAATAATGATGGGCAGTGGTAGGAAGGAATGAAGCAGAGCAGCGTATATCACAAATGTGAGCTAGGAGATGTTCGGGCCATAGTGGGACATCAGGCCCGAACCCGATGATCACGCAAGCGCCACCGAGCAACATCAATGTACTCCCCGATTGGATGACGATCGGCTCAGTGACGATCCTCCAAATCTCCCACAAGAGGGCGCCGAGGACGAGATGCTATGATGTCGATCAGGGTTTGCAGTGGGGCTGTCATGGCAGATGGCGTGGCGTCAGGAAGAGGAACAAGAAGCGGTTCTCCGGTTGCCTGGACGAAGATGACGTTTGAACGGTACTGACTGATGTTGACGATAGTCACCGGCCCTGTAGTTGCCGGATTCTGCAGATTGACAAAGGAGTAGCTTGCATGAGGGATGAAAAGCCTTCCTGTTGACGGTCCTCCTCAACGGTTCGATCCTAAGCCTTTGACGATTTCTGACAGCTGACCGGTTTCCTATCATAAGCAAACATTATTTCACACAAAAGCTGGATGATTGCATTACCTTGCGATTTTATCTTTCCTATTAGCTAACCCCTTCGGCTCTGCTTCATGGGAGAGGGTAGATTGCTCCATTGCGGCGTTGAGCTCCCTGAATCGATCTCCGAGCTCCTCTGTGACTGCTTCAAGATCGTCCAACGGTGTCTGGGAGTTCCCAAGCTGATTGAACATGAGACCTCTCCCTTGCTCTAATATTTCGATCGCCCTTCGAAGGTGATGCTTCTCAATGGCGTGCGATGCGGCATCCGTAGTGATCTCCCTCGCGCTGAGGCCGGTCAATGTTAGTCGAGTGTGGCGGTCATGAATCTTAGACGCGAGAAGGATGAAGCGATTGAGTATGTACAAACAAGTCGGACACGCTTCTGCAATTGACGAGGTATCACATTTGCGCGCGACACGAGTCTAATCATTGGATCCGTCAGGATGGTTGGAAAGTGGTGATACGCCACGAGTAGCCCTGGCTTTGAAACATGAGATGGACTTCTCGAGATCGGCTTTGTCCCGAGTCTGCTCAAATCGCGCTTCGAGTGCAGTGCCGAGGTTGCCGAGAGCATACCCACATCCAGAGTGACCAACTGGACAAATGGAGAGATTTTCTTCTAGGTATCCGATGCTATCATTGAGGTCGGTGGAGTTCCGCGGTCTGCTTGAACCGCGTGAGAAGTGCGACGCCAAGGTTGTTGAGAGCATAGATGGAGAGCTGTTCTTCCTGGTAAGTATGCTGCCATCGAGGTCAGCAGAGTTCTCCAGTCTGCTTGAACCGGATATTTAGCAGGGGCCCGAGGTTGCTAAGGGCGTACCGGCGACCTTCATGACCGGCCAAGCGCAGGGAGAGCTGTTCTCGAGGTGAGAGAGAGAGCTCAATGAGAGCGCTGGCAGCGAGTACGCTGATGGTGCGCTTTACTACGAGCAATCTACAATAAAACGGCATCTATTTTAAGGTCGTGGGTCACAAAGGTGCGGTCGTTGGAACCTCTTAAGGAGGTAGGTAGTGCTCACTGAAGGGGAGGGACGGGGAGTAAACCTCTAGCGCTCCCTGCTACTGATTGCGGTGCTGTTTTTTAATCTTGCCGCTATGGAGGAGCATCGGAGAGGTTGTTTTCGAGGTGAGCGGAGCCCCCCGTCTGCCGGAATCGTGTATGGAGTGCAAACCTGAGATTATTGAGAGCGGACTCGCGTTCTTCATGACCAATCGGACAGATGGAGAGTCGTTCTTCCTGGTAGCGTATGACGCCACCCTTGTTGTTGAGAGCGTCCCGGCGACCTTCATAATTGATTGGACAGAAGGAGCGTTCCTCTATGTGGTATGCGATGCTTTCCTCGAGATCGACGCGCTTCCCTTTCTGCTCAAACCGTGTTAGCAGGGCACGGTCGAGTCTGCCTAATGTAGACCAGCGTTCCAGATGGTCGATCTGACAGTGGTCTAGGGCTGCCTTTGAGTAGGTGATACAGTTGCAGAGCGCCAAATAGTCGTTGGAATTTTCTCATTGATCCCACGCCTCCTTGGCCGCATCAACTGTCTGCGTAAAGGATTCTAGAGTATCAAGTACTGCATATATGTATGTCTGAGTAGACCGCTAGCCGCTAAGTGCTTATGATGACTGGTCTGCGTTGAAAAGATGACTCAAGGGATAGAATCTTCGTTGGAATTGTTGTGTTCGTGACGCATCGGTGCATCACTCACCACGTCGTGAGCTGGTCTTAATGATGGCGTGGACTGTCCAACAGGGAGACCACGCAAATCTAGAGATGAGCAGGAAGCCCAAGTTCTCTGTAAATCTGTGGGACTTACTTCTCTGGACGACGTCGTGCGCTCTATAACGATACAGATGGAGTGCGTAAAGTTCCTAGGAAATTGAGGAAGAGGCTGGGTTTAAATAGCAAGCAGGGGTGGCCAGAGATGAGAGGCCGATAGCAAGTCAGACGGGACTGGTCGAGAAACCTCCGGAGGATTGTGTGGCGTCCAAGAGATATTGCTGTAATTTGCACAGGCCCTGAACTGTACACGGCCTGTATCATTCGAGAGGAAGATGCAAGACACTTCGAGAGGAGACGGGTGGACCGGATGTTTTCCCGTCGTGCGGCGGAAGCGCTCAAACCCCGACCTTGCCGCACCCCGTTGTTCTGACCCCTGCAGCCGATAACAATCAACGGTCAAGGAACTCCACTGTACACCAGTCACGCATTAAACATCGAATCAGTGAAGTGCGAGATGTCGGACACATACAATGTTGATGTTCGTAGGGTATTGGATCTGTGAAAACCCAGTCCGTCGATCAGTAGCCATTCAAGTTCGGACACAAAACTTCTGGTCCCCGACCGCACCCAACTGTAGTCGAGATGCCTGCTGGCACGATCCTCAGAGCGACAGCGCAAGATGAGAGTCTTGTCATCGCCTGGTTCTCATCCTGACAGGGAATCACCACACATAACGATGTCGCACATCCTCTCAGCACAGCTGACAATGCGGACCCCTCGGCAGGTTTTTCCTTTCATTATCCTGCCTTTTCTTTCCTTCTCCGTTGGGCTCACCCTTACACTCGGCATGATACATTGACTCTATTGTGCGTCTTTTCTTGGGGCCCGGCAGTAGATCAGCAGGAGTCAGCCCAAACCCGACTAAACTCGACAAAACGGAGCCCTGCGAGATTGTGCATATGTTGTGCGAGGGCCTCTGTGCGTTCGGTGCTCTAAGCCCTCAACTGCGTAATTCAGACTCGTCTTCTTAAGGTCTCATCATGAGTTCGCGTTGAAGTTTGGTTGTATGAGGACCCTTAAATGTCTCCCCAAGGCCATCTCCTACACAGCACCAGCTCAAGCCCGACTGACGGCTTCGGCTCAACCTTCAGAAAGCCCATGCTGAACCCAGCCGGCCGATCGGATACATTACATGATACTTATGTATACAATGGGGCGGTCCAGCCCTATCTCTAAGGACAGTACCAAAAAAAAACATACAAGTCCGGTCCGTATAATTATAGTAAGCTGATACCAAAAGCCTCAAACCCGCGCCCCAAGCTGCCGAAGCTCAAATTCTCGGCGCCAATCTTCAAAGCCACGAAGTGGCACCTCTCCGCAGAGATCAACACAGAGACCTCGTGTCTCGTCCAGAGCGGACAGAATCTGGAAAGCACCCGCTAGACCCGTAGCGTAGAACGCCCACTCCTCCGACATGAACACCTCCTTGGTCAACACGTTATGGTGCTGAGGAGGGATGACTTTGGCGTGACGTATGAAGGCGACCGATGCGCGCAGTGGAGCCTCGTCATTCTCCGTTTCATCTTCGTCGTCCTCGGGCTGCGCTGCGAGTGACTGATGGTAGTACACTCTGTCGACTAGGCTTCGAGGTAGAACCTCGCTGATGGCCTTGCCCGTTCTAAGTGACATGGCGAATATCGAAAAGGCTGACAGCGTATCTGTCACCTAGACAATAGTTTGGGTCAGTCAAGCTTTCTAAGAAAGTTCCACATAGATAGTAAGATTACCAAGTTCGGATTCAACAATGGCGTGTGGAGTAACAGCGTTTTTCTCCAGCCAGGACTTAGCGCACCGAGACTTGCAGCTAGCTGCACCAGATTCAAGACCATCATCGACTCGACTGCCACGAGCTTTGAGTACTTTTCGAATGGCCATTCCCCTCGAAGGTCCCCCTCCCACTTGGCTGCCTCCGTCTGGACCTGCAAGGCTCTCAATCTTGCCCAGACTTTGATCAACCTGGAGCGGAAGACCGGTGCCCATCTCTCAAATGACGCCAAAGACGTATTATTGTCGAGGGCATCTTCAGCGGCTTTGTTATCCGACTTTACGGTGACAGGCTCGACGTGAGAGTCGTGGTTGTCGTGGCATACTGACGCCTCCAGATTTGGCTGTTCAATATCCCCCAGCCATCTTGACAGCAGGCCGGCGTAGAGTCCCGAGATATCTTCTAATGTGGCCGCAGCAGATAACCGGACGTCTCGGCGGCGAGATTGCGGTGGTAGAAGCATTAAGATCAGGGTGCCCGCACATCCTATATGATGGGTGTAAGCCTGCATCATTCCAGACACTTGAACGTTCATCTCATACCAATAAATACACAAATAACCCTCCGCCAAGCAACGTCCCAACCCACGCCTGGATTACCTAGAGGATCCAATTTCGCGTTGACCCAGGAATAGCCCATGACCAGCTGGGCGCTAAGCGGTTTGTCCAACCAGATAAAGTATGTAACTAACTGCCGGGCGAGAAAGAGGCCGGTCACTCACGTAACGCCGCAAACCATTGAATCGAGAGGATATGGGTTGAAGAGTCGATTGAATGTAACTGGGATGAGGAACAGCCCGCCGCTGGCCGCTAAGCCATATGGGTTCACGTGGCGATTGCCGCCGCTCCCTACGTACCAAGCTACCATCCCTATTAGTCCGCCTTGCAAAGTACCAAGCACACGACCTTTTACACTGCGCGGGACATCACGAGTTCAGACAGTCAAGTCAGCGTTCGGTGGTAGATGCTGCGACATTGCGTGCTCGAGGATGCTTACGCCTGTACTTGATCAGAAATATACAGAGCTGGAAGCAGAGGTGAATTGCTCAGATAAGTCTTCGCCTGGAGGTTCTGGGACGACGGGAGACGTACCCATTGTTAGCTGACCCATGAACAACGCCCACAAGGCCTTCTCTGTGTAAGCAAACCCTGTCTCATCCTATCAGACTCCAGTCTTATTGTTCAACTGCATGTCAAGTCGATGCTTACATGCACTGCTTTTGAACACAGCCGGTAACCACAGAAGCACACTGATCGTCATGAATTTGAAGGCGAACTACGCAGAAGTCTGTCGTTGTCCATGTGCTTCCATCTACACGGAAGCAATAGGTTTGAGGTTACTCACAAGGGTTTCTGGAGAGCAGAGCCATAGGCGCGTATGGTGGACTGCATGCCCGATCTTTTGTCCCAAGTGCTTTGGCGGCCTACTGTCGGGGTCCTTCTCTGAGGAGATGCGGGACTGCGTTAGCCTTTTGACACCACACTCTGCCATAATGAAAATGGTTAGCTTACGATATCCATATGCAAAGAACTCGTGTCCAACCTCCTCCGCCGGTGGAACATCCAGAGGTGCCCACATCGTTTCTAGACGGCTTGCTCCCGAGTCTCGGAAATAGAATTCGAAGACGCGAGTGAGGCTTGTTGGCCACCATAATTGACATTCTGATCGTTTCGTTTCAGCTTCCAATATTAGCGCTAATAACGACTTCAACGCGTCTGCTGCCCAGAGGAGATTCGATTGAAAGACAAAGCAAAGGAACAACGTGCGCAAACTGAACGGAGGATTTCCGTGTTCATCCACCAATGGTGACACGTTGTCGGAATCGATCAGGGAAGAGAATGGCTGGAGCAGTTTGAACCGGTGCGTCCGCTTGTAGGAGTCGATAGCTCCACAGAGGTTTTTGAATGCCCGTGCCACATCCAAGGCCTCCTCCTCTTCGACCTTCCGCAGTCTTTGGGACATACAGGGGAGTTTGCGTTTGTACCTTTGTGTGTTGATAACCGTCAAGGCTTCTGAAGCGGCCTTCGCAGCGTCAACGCACGCGATGCGCAAGTCCTGCGTTGTTGAGCGCAAGATGGGCATGAGGTCCTCGATGCGCAGCTTCTGATGAAATTCGTGTCCGGCGGCAAGTCTTCGAGTGTGGATGAGTCGAAAGGTGTCTCCTTCGTTGAGGCTATTGGCACGACTCAAAGTCGTGGAAGCGGGGGTCGCAGCACCCGATTTGGCGTCACTGCGTCGTGTGTTCACGTGGGAGACCAAAATAGTCAAGAAGCCCATCAAGCCAGCTAGGATTATCTTGTGAGTTAGCTAACTATCTGACTATAAACGAGCTTCGAAAAACGCACCCGTTCTCGTCACCACGTTTCTCAACGGCAGTTCGAGCCTGGTCAGATCATCCGCACTCAGCTGGCCGTAGCTAACTTCGGAGTGTAGCATATCCGTCTTCGAGGCCACTTCTCTTCCATCGGTTAGTGCATGGCGCCCATCTTTGTCATAACGGTTTGCACCACTCACAGGCAAGAAACTGTGCGCTAAGACCGCTCGCCTTACCATACATCTGACTGCGGAGGTTGTCATTCATGGGATCCAGATCGGACCCATCAATCTCGATATTCAGAACGTCTTCTTGGAGGGCGATGAACTCCTTGACTCCATCCAGCACCTTGATAGCGCCGCCTATCCATTCGTGATTTAGAGTCTGGGGGAAGACGAACAGGATGACGAACAGTCCCGCGGCGATGTAGTACGCTGCTGATATGACGAATGAGTTCACTAATGAGTACTGGGGCGCTGGAAAGAGCGGTCCATCGCTCTGTTGGTGTTATGCTTGAGTGTATGCTAGGGGCAAAAACCTGTAGAAACGATGGATCTACTTACACAGAGCACGTCCAAAAATACCGTCGCGATGATCTGGTTATCACGGTTGATTATTTGTACACGCTACGCAATGATGATGATAATTGCTCACTGCTGGGAGTGCGAACTTGGGTTTCTTTGCTCTAAGGAGTCCCATTGCAAAAGTCCCGGTAGCTAAAAATACGCCGAATATCACAGTAGAGCTAAGAGTGTCATGTTCGTGAGCGGGGCATATAAAGACACTCGCAGTACTTGAACCTCGATCACCGATTATCTAAGAAGTCACCATGATATGCGCTGGCGGTGAGGTCTTCCCGCGTCATGCGACCGCCGTACTTCCTAGAGATCGATGATGATCAGCAGTCGAGCACGAAAGAGAAGGAGAAGAAGCAACTCGCTCGCTCAGTTGTTGCATTGTTCGTGCATAAAGTGCTTGATCTCTTGCAACGTAGGCAGCTCTGATGGCCGCACATCCCCAAGCCCATCCAGCGCATGAAGTGACTATCAGGAGAGTAGCGGCCTAGAAAATTGATTGTAAAGGCACTTTACATGTTCTTAATGACCTTGATGATGTCCAACGTACCTGCTTGTATGCCGAGATTGGCATATTGGGTGGCATCAACATACTAGCGATCCCACCAAAGAAACCACTTGAAAAAAAATGCAGGAGGGTACTTCAGCACAGCAGCAACTGTACGACAGGGCGTCAAGTTTGGAAAAACGCACGCTTGTCCAAGGATTGTGAGTGAATTTGTTGGAAGCAGGATTAGCATCATGATCCAGCTGACGAGCCAGCATCGAAAGAGGAGCTTCTGTTGTCGTCGGTCCTTGACCTTCATCACCCATGGTGGAAGCATTGCAATCAGTCGTGTGATGACTGATTTCCTAGCGCCTCTGGTCGTCTTTGGTTGCTGCTTCTTCGCATCTAGTCCCTCAGGCGTGTACACAGACGCGGTCACCTGTGTACCGCCGGACGAGGTTTCAGACAGTAGAATCGTCGGGGGAAGAACAGGGGACATGTAAGCAGGAGAATTCGACTTGTGAGCCCAACCATTTTCAAGGACTAAAAATATGGCTGGGTAGTTGTAAGCGCCGGCGACATGCAGACGACGGACGTAGTCTTGTGAATCATTGACAGCTTCACCGTGCTGCCCTCCGAGGAGCGAGATATTAGTTCCTCCACTTGGCGTGAACGGGTAACTAAAGCGAGGGACGGTCATCGTGGGTATGATTGGACCCCACCCCACATCACAAAGATCATACGCAACCGATCCCGTCCTCGGTAGATGCACCCATAGGTACCTATTTGAGTCGTCACACGTGTCAATCCATGAGATAGGATGTAATTCAGGGGGGTGTAGAGCTATGTTCCGGACCCGAACAGCAGTTTCACTTGACATGCGTAACATTTGCGGCGGCGCCACGGAGCAGTTTTTAATTATGCAAAGCATAGTTTCTCAATTCTCTGGTACCGAACAGGGAATGAGTGGCGAACGCGGAAGCAAGGGACATGCAACGGAGCTCACAGAAAATATATTACGTGATTGTCCCCCCTCAGCCATGACGATAACTAACCATGGCCTCAATTTTGTGGATCTTTGTATCGAAGCTCTTCAGCCGGACTTGCTGGCTCTTGCCTTGTTCGATGAGGAGCGGGTCGGAGTCGAGCCAAAGCGCAGGGGCTGGGTTCGCTTCAGCGGCGGGGTCGCCACCCGGCGTGGACGCCGTCCCAGGGTTGTCATTGGTGTAGGCAAGAACGGTGAAGTATGTGGGCTCGTTGAGGGTGGGCAGGAATGTGTTGGACGATATGATCTGTTTGATGACACCGCGTATTTCCGCCTGGATCTCGGATTCGGGTTTCGGGGGGACAGGTGCTGGATTTCTAAGAGTTGAGAAAAGCGAGGAGACTATCAACCCCGTGTGTATGGATAAAGTTTTCCGGTAAGAGATTAGGAGTTGCTTACGGGTCCTCCTCTGTGGGGCCGGGCGGGAGTGTCAATTTGATGTCAAACACCCAACGTTCGAGGGTGACTTTTGACTCTCTAGCCACGATGGCGATGACCAGCTGAGTAATAGATCCGGATGTAAGCCATTCTGTGGGATTTTTCAGGCAAAGTCAAAGGTCTGCGGTAGGTCAGTTCACGGAAGACGTAAATCGGCGCACCTCGAACTTGTGTCAGAACCGTATCAATGTACCTCTCCAAACCCAAGTCCTGCGTCACTAATACGACCTGACCGTACTTCTTAACCATATGGAAGTCATCTGTCGGATATACATTCCTATGGTACAGAATGCTACGGTAGAGGAGCCGATGAAAGGATGAACCTCAACACGCCCTCACCGAACATCCACCAACAACTTACGCGTTTGTGGCGAACTTGAAGAAGTCAGTGACAATCTCTGTGCTCCCCTTGAGCGTGATAGCCTTGGCCTGTTTTGAACGCGACTTTTGAGCGGTGGCCATTGAAGGAATGATATAGCTTGATGTTCAGGGGTGCCGCGCGTGGTTGGTTGCCAACTCTTCCAACCTTTCAAAAAGTAGAACGTCAACATTCCGGCGGCGCGCGTCACAATACGAGCGTAAAGACTCGGAACATCGAACGGGGGGCTTTTCAGAGTCTTTCTGCGTTCGTTTCTGAACCGATTTCAACCTTCAACCACCATCTCCCCCTTGAACTCCCCCCTAACCACACATCAACTCTTCCATTTGAATGGCTCGTACCAAGGTAAGACCTTCTAATATACATCATACTTACATCATGATATCCTTTCTTGATCAACATCATCGATGATGACTGAGCATTGGTGCTTATCGTCGTCCGTGGTGTCGGTGGGAACGTCGGTCCCAACCACGCCCGCCTTTCACCCGACCTTCCCCCATCATCGCCCCTACTATCATACACTATCTGACACCTCTCACTACAGCAAACCGCTCGCAAGTCCACCGGAGGGAAAGCTCCTCGTAAGCAGCTCGCGTCCAAGGGGGCTAAGAAGAGTGCACCTGTAAGTTAGCCGTTCTATTGTTCACATTCTCTCTACGCTTTCGCTTGTGCTTATGTTTCGTCTTGCAGACCACGGTATGTATGGCAGACAGCCTATCAAGCTGCCGCAGCTCGATGACGTGTCCTCATGCTATGTGATTACCTCTGTAGGGCGGAGTTAAGAAGCCCCATCGTTACAGGCCCGGGACCGTCGCGCTTCGTGAGATCCGCAAGTACCAGAAGTCCACTGAGCTCCTCATCAGGAAGCTCCCCTTCCAGCGTCTCGTTCGTGAGATCGCTCAGGACTTCAAGGTCAGCGCGGGTCCATCGCTGTCGTCAAGGCGATATTGACACTAATTACTCGGACATTTACCTCCCCTCCTCAGACCGACTTGCGCTTCCAGTCGTCGGCCGTCATGGCATTGCAGGAGGCCGCCGAGGCCTACCTCGTCAGTCTCTTCGAGGATACTAATTTGGCCGCCATCCACGCTAAGCGTGTCACCATGTATGTGAGAGAACGATGAGGATTATTCACGAGATGCTGATCCTCTTTGTGCTTGAATTATCTAGCCAGCCTAAGGATCTCGCTCTCGCTCGCCGTCTCCGTGGAGAACGCACCTAACCGGATAATAAACACCGCGTAGCCCAGTGATGTTTATCAAGGGGCCTCCCCTTCCGTCTGCAATTAGCTACTTTATACTTTGTCTGCCTTCTGTCTCTCCCAGTCCCTACGAGATATGTCTTATTGCACCGTATACCGTTACCAGTTGCATCAAATTGAGCGGCGTGAAGCAATTATTGTCGTTTAGTGCCGTGAGATATGACCGGGGGGGAGGGGGCAATCAAACCTTCTTGCCCCGCCGCTCATTCCCTCTTCCGTACATGCTGTAACACCTTGCCAGCGAGCGTCCACTCCCCCAACTTTGTAAATACTCTTCTTCTTTGTACATATCATAATGAGCCAGAAGACGACAATGTCCACCACCTCTTCTCTATTTATTCTCGCCAACCTCTCTCAAAAGATCGTCCATTCCAAGACCGGCCACCATTTCCTTCTATTTACATCCGCCGACGACACGTGCACCATTGACCTCACGCTCTCCAGCACTCAAGACAGTGGCGAAGCCTTACCGACGCGCCTATTGACCAAATGGTGGTCCGCCACTTGGTCAGAGGACGAGATGAAAGAGATCGGCGTGAGTGAGAACTGGGAAATGAATGGATCTGGTTCTGTTTAGACGCGGCCCTGCAACTAAGAGCGCTTCTTTATCCCCCATGTGGCGTTCTTCCCACATCAGCCAGTGGAAGAGATAGTTCAAGGTATTGAGCAAGGGGTGCTCCAGATACGAGGGTGGGCCAAATCCAAATTGGACAAGACGGATTTGGAGCTCAAGGTTCGTGCGTTGGGGACCCTATCGGTCCAGTCCCCCATCCGATTGTTTAGTCGTTGATTGGCCCTCCGGTCTCCAGATTCTTGTAGAGTCTGAGGAGTCTCGTATGATGGTCCCTCTGAGGCAATGTACGGAGGAGGAAGCCGCTCACAGACGGGCGGCATTGCTCACGAAGGTGCGCTCATGTCAACAAATAGCGCATCAGAGACGACAGCCTCATTGCCATCCCGATCTCTCACTCCCGACCATTAGCTAACCGAGAAAGCTCAAGAGCACAACTTTCAGCTCTTGCCGAAGGTTCCGACGGGAGCAGGAGTGTATGAGACAGAAGGAAGTAAGTCGGAAGACCTCGTTCTCTTCTAATGTTCCAATCCCGGACGCGAGCCGCGTCTCTGATTTTAATCGGGCCATCCATTTCATTAGGAGCTGAGATAGCCCAGTTGACCAAGACGCTCTTGAAGCGAGATGTACGTATCTGGCCAGGCGCATCTGAGTTGTGGAGGCGAATTGACGCCTTTTGAATCGTCGCCTCTAAGAAAACCATCGACGACCTCAACGCCCAGTTGGAAGCAATAAACGAGCAGCTCAAGGAGTACATCAAAGACGCTCGACCTCTACGTACGTGTCCACATGGAATTGGGCACGAAAGGGAAAGATGATGTCTGACATATCTCGTTCTTTAGGCCCAACGCGCTCCTTCCCAAAGATTCCAGCCAACCACGGCAAGGCCAGTGTGATGAAGAAGAGACGCCTTGTTCAGCAAGTGGAATATGAAGATCCGTAGTCCGAGCGGTCGTTGTGTTCCCTCTGCCGTCATATGACATCGCTCAGGCAATTCTTAGGTCATTGGCTCGCACATCAAGATTATTTTTGTATTGTTAATCGATCGAGCTACGACCCCTTGCACGCAACTGTATCAATCAAGCACCGATGTTGGATCCATCCTGTGGGATCTGGGTGAACTGAGACCGTACACCAACGCCGGAGGACGCCGCCTGAGCACCAGTAGCTTGATTGGCTGGATGGGGTGAGCGAAGTGCTCTGTCAGCCAAGTAACGAAGATGTTGTGCGATCAACACAGAGATAGCCAACTTACGGGGGATGATCCCCTCCCCAGCATACCTATCCTGGTCGTCTTCCTCCTTGCCATCCTGTTGTTGATACGGCGCCGAGTTATCTAACGAGCGATTCTGGCCGAACTGGCCCTTCTGTTGAGGAGCCTGGTTCTCCCGTGAAAATGGGTCGCCTCCGTAACCTCCTTCGTCCGTGGCTTTGGACGATGCATATCCGATTAGCATCCTGCGTGGCTGTTGGTCAAAGTCAATTACACTCACTGTCCCCGATTGATGCCCCGTTCTCTGCGTAGTCAGTGCCCATGTGCTCCCTCTTAAAGCCTAGGAGATAACAATGTTGTGGATCAGATTAGCCTAGCGCGCGATGATGAGGCGTGTTGAGGCTTACTGTTGTCGACGAGACTTGCTTTGAAATCGCCTGACTTGCTTTGACTGGTGTATTGGTCACTCATGATGATGCTGGTTTAAAGGGGTACAGTATGGATAAGAGGGTGTGGGCAGATGACTTGAGCTTGGGAGAAGGCAAAGTACGATTGGATGAAATAAGCGCCGGAATCAATGACCTCATGGGCACACGCCAGCCACCCCAAGGATCCGGGCAGCACAACCCGTCTCCAAAAAGATGTAATTCTAAATTGTTGTGGGTTTCTATTCAGCAGACAGACCCTTCAATAATCTACAGCGGAACATGTATGTCCATCTACCACAGCGCTCTAAGCCGAACAGCCGACTACAGAGCAGCGACATTCCCTTTCACTAGGCTCTGGAGCACAGTGCTCAGCTTCCCTCTCTGCTCCGGCAGCAGCAGCGATAAGTTGATCGTCACGTTGGCCACAGAATTGTCTGGAGACATGCTCATGAGAACCACGGCCGGCTGTGGCTGACCGGCTGGAGGTAGGCTTTGCGACGCGACGGCAACGATACCTGAAGCTTTGAGTGCTTCGAGCGCCGCGCCGGGAAGCGTCAAAGGAATGGCGCTATTCGGCGGTGTATATGGTGCTGTTGTGGAAGGAGCGAGTGGCGTGGCGTTGCTTGACGGTGTGTTGGCAGCTGTCGGGGTGGCCGTGACCAAATTCGATACTGGTGACGGTGTATAAGAGGCGGATGGGTAGGCAGCTGGAGGGTATTGGACACCTGGGGCTGCTCCTGGTGGGGCGACGTATGGTCCATATGCGTATGGTGCGCCGTACGGGTATCGCAGTGTCTGTGCGTACATGGCCGCCCGGGCTTGAAGGTCTGCGGGCGTCATCCCAGCCATGGCTGCTGCGTATTGCTGATAGTACGACTGATAAGCCGGATTGTTCATGTAAGTCGCCATATTGGGATAGGACGGCTGCGTTGCGGCAGGATATGGGTAGGCTTGCGGTATTTGGCGTTGTTGCTGGAACGCTGACGTCGTCGGTGTTGTGGTTCCTGAAGTTGCGGCCAACCGCTTCTCTCGTTCCGCGTTGTCCTTCTTCAACTTCTCCTCCCGAAGTTTCTGAGAGAGCTGAGTGTTGAGGGCGCGTTCTGATTCAACGGTAGCTTGTGTCAGCCAGTAGACTTGTTCCGACGGGTATGCGTTCTGCAGTCGAAGTTAGCTCCTATTACAATGGAATAAAGTTATATCTCTACCTGTCCTTCCCGCACTCGCAGCTTCCGAAAACGATCTTGAAGACTTTGTACCTCTTGATGAAGTTCTATAGCCAACTCTGTTTCTGCGGTAGCAAATCCAATATATGAGCTGAAAATACGGTAATAGTCTATCTCTGCGCGCACCTCGATTTTCGAGGGCTAGGTCCCGCAAATGTGGTGAAACATCCAGCTCCTTCGCTTTGCCTTTGCCTTTAAATAAATCGTGTTTTCGGGCTGCAGTGATCGCGTACTCCAGTTCCTCCTGAGGGTGGTGAAACACGTGGAACGGGAGTAATCGGCGTACAGCATCCGCCGCGTCAGAAAAGGGTGTCTCAACGTCTGGGTTCATCGCAGCCTTTTGATCGGCAGCTAGAAGCTCCTGTATCCTTAGTGTATCCTGGTGTCAACGAGCATCCGCGAAGGAAGCGATGGTTCAAGTTACCTTTTTCGCGTCGCCTGCTGTGTTGCGTGATCCTCTTCTGTTCGTGGCCTCTTCCTACTGAGAAGAATTTTGTATTCTTCCTCGCGTTTCGCCTCTAAGGCTACCTTCATGGCGAGGGAGGTGAAGGCATCGGGCAGAGTCAAGGTATTCGGTATCGGCGGCTGTATGCCGGTGTTTGACATAGTTGAAGCGATCTTGGACCCAGACACCGACGATTGAGCCGATTGAGGTGCTGATGGTATTTGGGTAGTGATGGAAGCCTTCCCCTTGGAGGATCCGGCGGCGACATCTTTGTCAGCAGCGTTGTAGATCTTACTGCTGTCGGTGGAGGTGAGAACTGCATGCCCGTTCGCTGACGTGGCATTGACCTGCGAGCCGTTTGAGAGACTTGCGCTAAGATGAGTAGAAGGACCAGCGACGTTCGTTGGATCGACCAGGTAGGTGGAAGGTTGAGGAAGACCAAAGAGCTTTGCTGAAGCCATCCCGCTGAAGTTTTCTCGGTGTTGACCTGCCCTTTGATTCTAAACTCCGATGTTCGTAAATTCGATGAAACCCCTTCGCGTCGCAAAACTTTGATATTTGCACCGCTCGCCAACTAATGTCTAGCTTGCTTATTACAGACACTGAGCGGAGGACCGGTATGACACAATTTCAAGCATTCTTGGGCGCGTCGATCTTCCTATCTTCAATGAAGTAACACAACGTGATTCGACGAACCACCAACCGATGCTCCACGACCTTAAGTTCCAGCTATGCTATGAGCTGGCCGGGCACTCCTGCCCTCCGAGCGATATCTTCTTGACTCACAATCCGTGTCACAGACCCAAGCCGCGGACGCATACCGCTTCGACACAGCTTTTTCAGGTCACACTTCTTCATCACCGGGCGCCAACCTAGATGAGCGCTGTCCGGTCAGGGGGATCGGCATGATCCTGTGTCTGCGATACTCCCTGGGCCTCTTTATTTGATAAAGTGCCTGTACGTAACCTACACGCGCCCATGTTACATCCGGGGGTGTTTTGATCACGCCCGTGTTACATGCTTTAACCGCGGTATTCACGGAGAAGTCGAGCGATGTTCCATCGCCTTGATCGAGTGACCTTGACGAAATTTCCCTACGATTTCGGACCAGCACCTATCGGACGAAATGCGATGCTAAATGCAATACGTCCTCCCCTCTGCTCGGGTTCTGGCTCGAACGCCACATGTTTTGACTGCGCGTTTTACCTTCTTGCCCTACCGCTCCACGGCCAACAATTTTGTGATTGTCAATATACGAGAAGCAGATGAGTCAAGGCTAGATCAGCTCGCAACTGCCTGCCCGTAGCCTTGGTTTTATTGCGGGGATTGGGCTGGTGCGGGAGATTCGCTATGGGCTTCACTTGACGGTTAGGCTGTCTCAGTCGTACTCGTTGAATCTTCGATGATAATCGCCGACCGCTGTCCGATCCTTCTCTACCAGCCCAAAGCATGGAAGCGGAGAGAGGAAGAGCGAGAGCGACAATCGCTGCACGTCGCACCTAGTGTTTGGGACACGGATTGCTTCTCTGCATCTATGCGCTTCCCCATGGCACTATTCGCTTCTCTCTCCGGCTTCTTTTACTTTTACCACCCACAATAACGTGGCTCAGGGGCGCTTCGAGGATGACGACTTCTTGCGGTGGGCATATTGATGCCCACCGTTCATCATCGACACAAACAGATGCTTTGGTTCCACGAACGTAGCTGACCTCCTTTCATGTGCTCCTCCTAACCCACAGTACAAACGTGAGTGCGATTGCACTACGAGCGAGAATCGTTATCCATTGAACCTTGCAGTTGGGTCAGTTGTCACCAATTCCAAACACCCAATCTCAACTTCTCCTTATCATTTATCGGGCGAGCAGCTCTGCTATGTTTCATTCCCGCACATTAAAGCTTCCCGCTGTTATGGCAACAGGCTCCGAGTGAGGGCGATCTGCCACTCGTCTTGCTTATCCTTATCGTCATCCTCGCCATGCCGCGATGTGCTATCTTCGCACCCACCGAGGATGCCAACTAGCCCGTCTTACATACTAGGATCCCAACCTTCGACGTCTACTCACACTGTCAAATGAAACCACGAGCAACGGTACATCGATCCGACCCATCAATTTCGCACTTTCATTTTCATTTTCGCATCGTCGTACCCTCGGAAACGGATACGCACTTGAACATCAACCCATCAACCAATCACATTCTACTTGTTCGTGTCTATCGGCGTCTCACTGTAGCCCACGGTTCGAGGCAGGAAGAGATCGAACGGCGCGCTTCTCTCAGGACCCTAGGCAGCAACTCGGTTGACGTGCATGAACCGATGGCGGGCCCGACTCACTTGGGGGGTTTAATAGCCTTCCCTTCTCGGGGCACTTCGCCATAGGCCAGTTGCTTAGGCCGATGTTGGGTTTGGGAGATGTCTCATGCGGTGTGTGATCTTCGAGCCTGGACCGTTCCCACTATGAAGACGATGGCCGTT
Organism: Tulasnella sp. 332; assembly: GCA_019632285.1. Classification (NCBI taxonomy): domain Eukaryota; kingdom Fungi; phylum Basidiomycota; class Agaricomycetes; order Cantharellales; family Tulasnellaceae; genus Tulasnella; species Tulasnella sp. 332. Next base: position 35,300 of record WSTV01000008.1, read on the forward strand.
GGAGCCCACCACCTAATGTGCGTATCCCCAATCACGTGGCTCACAACCGCTGACGTCTCAATGAATTGCTCTTTGAGCCTTTTGGCCAGACCGGGAAGAAAGAGAATTGTGGCACGATTCATCTCACGTAATGGCCTAGTGGTTCAATGCGGAAGCACGCTGATGCACGACCGGTACCAGCCTTTGCACGGCCGAAAGTCTCTCGGGCGCCAAGTGGTGAGGGCAAGTTCGTGGGTGCATCACGACTGGCATATCGGTTTCAAGTGGCGGAGCTTTCCGTTGTTTTTTTTTCCTCCTCAAAAAATTTCCCCCCCAATCGCAACAACGAACGAAAGGGCATGCTATGCGGTTCATGACGCGGTCGTCTTTGCATTGGGTCTGATTTCTTCCGTCGTATGTGTGTGTTTTTTTTTTCTCCCCTTACTCTAGAGGCCGAGACCTTCTGCCGCCGGCTACATGTTGCAACAAGCCAATGTCCAATGACGATATTTTGCATGTGCCTGTAAGGTAGCCTTTTCATACTCTCTTGTGTTTTTGATGAGTGTGACCACGCACTCCTCGGCTCCATCGCTCGCCTCCTCGCAGTGCCTACCATACACTCCTGAACGGACACCTGTCATAGGAGCCAGGAATGGAAGCTCAACCTCTAGGAGGGGGGTGTACTTCTGTATGTGACGCCCATCACTAGATCTTGAACCTTGTAGCGAACAGCGCAAAGGCTAACACTATGCTCGATTTCAATTGATATCTACCTGCAATGCTGCTCATATCGAGATGGTGACGGCATACATCTACGACGGCCGTGTTGGTTGAGATCCGTTATCACCTCAGATCTCCGTCTGATCGTTGGCATTGATTGATTGATTTTTATTTTATGTTCCCTTCTTCTTTTTTTGACGCTCACCCTGCTTTTTTTGACGCTCGCGGAAACACACGAAGTGTGAAATTTTTGGGTTTGCCTTCTTGAACCCCCCTCGAGGGGGGTGAGCTGGACCTGTGGGGATGTAGAGTTGGGGGTTCGACGACCCGCTCTTTTTTTTTTTTTTCATTTGAAGTCGGTCATCTGAGCTCTGAAACAACCCTATAAATCACTCTTGTGACCAGTCCTCGACAAGGCACACGAATGCACGGCGTTTAAAATCTTGTTTTTTTTTGGACCTTTGAACTGTGTTTTCGAATGATGGGTGGAAAACCTTAGTGGTCTGGATGCCTGCCCCCCCCCCCGGCCGACAATCCCGCCCCTGTTCACTGCTGTCCAGTTGCTTCGAGGGGGAGCACTTTGCAAATCCCATCGCTGCACTCCGTAATAATAATTTGAAAAAAAAACTACTTCAGATCCTCTCCCAGCCCTGAAGCTCTGACATCGCATCTGAGTCGGAACGTAGCGTCACGTTTACCTATTCAGGATGTTCAACCCTACGGCTACGGACAAGACGGCAGATCATTCCGATGGCCTCCAAGGGACACGACGGATGCAAAAGAAGAAGAAGAAAAAACAAAAACAAAAAACAAAAACAAAAAAGAGTCGTGGCCCATTTTTCTAATTCCTGTGGTTTCATTGGGCACACGCTAGCGAACTTATGTGATCTCTCACTGCCCATCCCTCTCGTTGTTATGGATGGTGTAATGGGGGATCCACACCTGTCATCATCACGTTTTACACCATCCATGTCCCACCACATCCCCGATTTCCCACCATCGCCTGCAGGCAACAACGAGGCGCACCGTGGGGTTTGGTTATCATTGTTTTTGATAATTCCAGGAGCTTTAAGCGACGGCGAGCGGGCCGGAGAAAATGCAGGTTTTTCTTTGTGAGGAGCCTCCTCGTACCATCCTTGTTTATTAAACACAAAAAAAGGAACAGATGATCAGGGGCGTAGGTCGGTTTTGTCGGCTCCCTCCCACCGTTCCCTGCAGGTAACAATGCGACATTGTTTGGTGAGTCTTTAGGGTTAATCAGGTGGCGCCGCGGAGTTTTTCTTTGCTTTTCTTTTCATACTTTCGGTTTTATTCGCAAGAAGAAGAAGAAGAAAAAAAAAGGGCGAGGCAGCGGCACACAACCGACGAATATGGAACGCAAATGCACGCCTAACTATGTTGCATATCTTCAGACGATCAAGTATACCGGCTATCTACATCATCATGAGGGACGTACCGCGATGGCGGCTCGCGAGATCATCGGGTACTCGCGTGTGAGGAAGGGAGGGAGATTTCGGACAAATCGTGGAAAAGACGCGTTGTTTGTTTGGTAGGGGGGGGGCTGTCAGGGATGATATCAAGGTACCGACGAGGGCGCGTGGCGGGAGCGTGTTTGGTCCGCTAATGAGGCGGCCATCCGATTGTCAACGGCGACGGGCAAACGGCTTTAGTGGTTGGAACCCATTTTGGGATAAGCGTGATTGGCGAATGCATGCGACAATCGGGGAATTTCGGTGCGCACACCGGCAGAAAAAACTTGTGATTCGTTCAATTGATCTGAGGCAGAGTCAAGCAAATTGGGTGTGAGTATCATGCGGTGTCTCACGTCAAATGGATAGATATCGGGTGATACATCCAAGGCTTCCGGTCGTGTGGACTACTGTGTACCCGAATGCTGCTAAGCAGTTCCGAATGTAGTAATTAGTGGTCTCGACGTCATCTTTTTTTCACCTACCGCGCTTGTCGTCATCGGGACCCGACGCCACGAAACTCACCTGCTTGAAACCGAGATATCAACTGCACATTTCTCCATTTCATCACCATAAATATATACATCAGAACTCCCAGAGACGAACCTGACAGACAGCCCAGCACCAGTGCGTGGTCTAGCAAATGGACTGGGTGCGCTGCACAATCTTATGATTGAAGGGAAACGGGTCATTGAGTTTGCTTCATTTACTCAACAACAAAACCTTTTGATCAATGACGTCCGAGGTTGAACAGTGACGCGCATTGGTTGACATCATCTGCCGGCCATCGAGGTGCTGTCCCGGCCGAAAGGTTGGATGTGCGCACGGTGGTGCGTCGTTGACCGCCATCGAGCGCCAGGAGCTTCCCGTTGAGGCGTTCGATGGACAGGTACAGAGGCTGAAGGTGGCTTGGGGAGGTGCCCTAGGCACTGTCGGAGAGGGCGGGTCTTGCCACGAAAAGAGGCATAAAACACTGCCCAACGTGATTATGCCTAGATATTGTCCAAAAACAAAAACATCAAAAAAAAAAGCACAGCTCGATCAAGGTCTAGACCCGTTCGAATCCAAAGGAGAGGAAACAAGTGACCCCAGTCTCCTGATTGTGCTCTTAAACGAAGGAGGTCTCTTTGCGAGTGGGTCGATACACGTCTCTTCCATCATCTCCATCCTCTTCCATCCGTAGACAGCACATTTCACTCATCGCCCATCGTTCAGCAAGAACGAGACAGACATCGCTAGTCTACGACAGAGCTCAATTGAGTGAGTCATCGCATCTAGGCCTGTTGGGACCGCCTGCGATGTGATTGGTGGGTTGCAAGTGGGACTGGTTTATCCCTTTGAAGACAGAGCCGTGCGGTTGGGTTCACGAGCCTCATGTTGACCCCCATTCCGCTTTCTTTTTCCCCTCCCCTCCTCCCTCATGCTTCCATAGTCCCTTATTCTCCAGCAGGCAGGCAGAGGACCAGCGCACAAGCTAATTATTGTTTACGCACAACAGACGCAATTCGCAGCACCCGGTCATTCAATCCAGGGACCCACCAGACCGGGACTCTCTATTCCACCCAGCCCTATAATACACCCTCTCCCGAAACACTCTAATCCGACCTCGCATCCCCCCCCCCCAACCAACCACCCATCCTCTCTTCATATCGTATGGCCGCTCTGTACGCTCCAACTCCCTCTTATCCCATCATCGACAGACACACCAGCAGCCCCTCTTCCTCGGTATCCTCTTCTTCCTCCCCAACAACCTCGCACCAGCTCCCCCTCACGAGGCCAGTCACTCGCTCCGAACGCTTGCTCCTGCAAGCCCTAAGACGTGCGGACGAAGCCCAACACTACAACAACAACAACAGCACTTCAGCCTCAGCCTCATCCTCTACCACCCATCACGATTCAGACTACTTTTCTCGAACAGCACCAGCACCAGCAGCGGCGTCCAGTGGCACACGGTCGTCATACCAATCGTCAAAGAAACCATCATCCGCCTCCTCAACCCAGACCACCTTCCTCATACCACCACAGAATCACCTAGGGCCAGTCATGCGCTCGAGGTCGCCTTCGCCCATTGCGCAGAGGAGAGACGTGCGCCTCCCGAGGAGTCGAACGTCCAGCCCCTCGCCTCACCCATACCGTCCCGCCTCCCCTCGCACCATCGTCTCACCTCCTCATCTATCCCGCCATCAGACCGCCCCTGCAAACCATCAACATCAACTCAGTCGACCCACGACACCTTCACATGATTACCACCACCGCCAAAGCAGTTCCCCCGTCCGACCCGCAGCACGTCTACACTCCCGTCGTGAATCGGGATCCATGGCGCCTGGAACCAGTCCCAGTGCCGCGGCAGCGTATGCGAAGCAGATGTCTGCGCATGAGCAGTATCTGAGAGCGCGCTTGGAGGGCGTGTTGGCTGCGTCGACGCCTCGCGCACAGCAACAATCTCAACATCCTCAGGACACGCACATGGTCGATGCATCCTTCGCTGCATCCCCAAGTAAAAACGGGGCGTCCTTATCGAGAGGACCCTCGATAACCAGGACGTTACCGGTAGCCAATGGGGCGACGGTCAGCGGCGATCAATGGAGTTGGTCCAACGGCAACAACACGTCTGCGCCGACGACGATGCAGTTGGCGAACCCACCCCCACCGACGTCGCCAAAGATGAACGCCAAGTTGAGCACCCGCTCGCCATCCTCGTCTAACCTCATCCCACCTGGCGCTGCCTCTCCTTCACGCCTCAGGCAGAATAGCCACTCCAGCAACATGATGATCACTCCGCCACCCTCCCCTCCTTACCGCGGTGCATCCGGTGCGCCTAACCTCTCATCGAACCCCACCGCCGGTCCCTCTGGCGCATCTGCGTCGACCTCCAACGCACCATCCCGCGCACCGTCGCAAGCCCGTTCGGGGTTGGGCCATGGACATCCTTCAAGGTCGTCGTCCAAGCCTACGAGCAACAGGACGAGCCCGATGCCGGAGGAGGAAGAGGGCTGTACACCACCGCTTCATCATCAGCAGGTGTTTGATGCAAGGACGGCGAGCCTGGCGTTGAAGAACCAGCACGGATACGTGAGCTTCTGCGAGGTGGCTGGGTTGGGTGAACCTGAGGGCATGTTTGATGATGAGCGGGCGGAGGGGGATGACGTGAATGACGGTAGTGATGAGAGGAGAGGACGATGGTGGGAGGTGTGGAGGAAGTGATGGTATTGTCCCAACCGTCACCTCTTCTGCTTCTTGCTCTCATCCTTTGTCTCTGCACACCGTCAACCTCTCCCCTCGTCAACGTCCATCAAACTCATTCTTGTCTTCATCAACATCCAAAATCCGTTCTTGTATTTGTTCTCTTTGGTCTTCAGTCCGTTCTTGTATCCAACCCCACTTACTTTCTCCGCCCCTATCCGTCTCTCTCATCCCCTCTCGGTCATCTTAGATGGTTTTTGTCTCTTCGCTTATACTCTGTCTCCTATACGTTGCCTAACTCTCCTCTCATTCGTTTTATTGTCATACAAACCTCTACCTTCTTTTATTGCAAATTCTTTGACAGCTGTTCCTCATCTGATTCTCCCATTGGCATCTTAGGATGTCATTTGGCGTCAGCCTCGCTCCATGATCTCGAACCTCTCAATCATGCATTGGGTCCTTCATCGTTGACCTCATCCATCTCATTTCACGTCCTTTTCCCTGGAAGATTATGATTTATTATGACTACTATATTCACGTCAAATGCACTCTATGCCCGCCTGTCCTACGGTGTATCGCATTGCAAATTGCAAAGCCCTGCCTTTCAACCTACAAAAGCTGTTCGCCCGATGATCTTGTCCTTAGAGGATATGGTTTATTGCGACTACCATATTCAAATCAAAATGCACCCTATACCCTCCTGTCCTATGTCGCATTTCGAGTCCTTTCTTGCCTCTCAGCCTATGAGAGCAGTTCGCCCGACCCTTCCGCAAAGAATAATGTCTTCGCCCCGCACAGTGTTCCTTTGAATTGCAAAGTGACACCCTTCACATCCTCGAAGCTCTGCTACCACTAAAAAAGTCGACCCTGGTGTAGCTGGCGGGTGTCCACGTCCACGGAGCCACCATAACCCTAAGACTTTGATCCCTCGAGGGAAGAAAACAAACAAACAATGTCTCGATATAATTGGGTTTTATTTCATCAAACAAAATACTCTCCTGCGATTAATGGAAAAACTACTATGAACGGGGGTAGAGTCCCCCCCCCCTTTGTAACACCGGTACAGCTTAGTGTAGAGAGTGGTCCTCTTGCCGATCAAGGCCTTGTGCACCCACAACGACGGTCCTCTCACCCCAGACCACCAGGCCACGCAATACAGAGCTACAACCCATCCCCTCCCCCACAGAGGAGCCACGGAGAGGGGCTTGCTAATGCGGCCTGGGGTCGAGCCGTAGGCCGTTTGTATTCTCACTAGAAGGTTGAAATGGGGTTTTTTTTTTTTTTTTTTGGTTGACCGACACGCCAGAGATACGAAAAGCATGTGCAATGTTGGGAAAAGGAAAAAAAAAAAAAGAAGAGATATGCAAGAAAGAAGGGTTCTCAGTTTCCTTCTTGATCACGATGCGAGCTCAGCTGCGGCGATTCGTGATAGCCCATACCGCACTATCGAGATAGTCGGATGGGCCTGTGGCAGATCGTGACTGGTTTGATCGGTGATTGGGTCCTTAAAAGGTGTCAGGAGCCTCCCCCCCCCTCCTCCCTCCGCATCGACAGCTGATAAGATAGATGGATGGATGGATGGATGTGCGGTGGAAAGGTGCGCTGCGCGGGTCAACTTCCGAAGGCTCTGGACCAGATCACACAGGTCCTGGCCGATGCGCTATCTCTCCAAGCTTCACCCCCAAACATAAGATCACATTCCATCGAAAACCGATGGTTGGCCCGAAAGCTAGAGCGCTTACATGCCGTACACTCATTCATGTCGGCATTCTCCAGGTTCTCCAGTGCATCGAAGGGGTTGAACGGGGCCGAAGGTGGTCGAAGATCGACGAAGGGGGGGGGGGTCCCGTTGGAAATTTCCAATGTTGGTGATCTATGCTACCCGATGCAGCCTCGTCAAAGAGCTGGTTAAACGCGCATGTTAGCTTCCAGAAGAGAACTAGTTCGCAGTGCGGAGGCTGGCGCACGTTACGTGGACCTCGTTCTTGTATAAATAGCGCCTACAGCTAGCGAGGTGGGTACAGCGGGCATCACAGGAGACGACATCACGGAACCGGCAGGCCTGTATTGAGCACTATAGACAGGCTCAGTGGCAAACCAAAATTGCTTCAATGATGTCGCGACTGAGCTGAGGCGGCAAGGACCGCCAGTCTCCAGAAGAAAGGTAAAGACACTAGAAGACGTTCCACCCCAACCTCGACCTCCTGCCACTCAGGAAGTCGAAGACTTCACATCAAGCAGACGCAACCGCCGATAAATCACGCAATTGTAATTGGGCGTCTCCATTGAAAGTCCGAAACCCCCAATAGATAATGGAGGTGTCAGCATGTCGCCGAAGCAGCGAGAAGCCTTGACGAATGGCCACTTCTACGGGACAAGACCAGCTTTCGCAGTATTGCGCGAAATAATATTCCGATTGAGAGAGGGGGGCCCGAGGCCTGTAATACCGGGAAGTAAGGCCGAGGGCCTATACCCTCGCTATTTGTCGGTAAATGAAGGATTTATTCCGCTTCGATGAGAGTCCTGTTCATCCATATATGTGTAGTGCCGATTCCGTGAGTCCCCCCCGCGAATGGCAACCCAACCTGAATCGGTCGGACATCGGCATGCATAGATCCTTGTGAGTTTGGGACAAATTTCCAGCTGGGTTTTGGCAAGGTATGCAGAGAAACGTCTCAGGACGTAGGGATCATAAGGCGGGGGTGTGGGGGAGGTGTAAGGCACGGTTGACATTTTGAAGTTCGACACCTTAGACTTGACGTAGAGCACGGCTTCTCTCAGCCATGCCGCACTTTTGACATAGGCTGACTGGTGTTGTCTAACCGGAGCCCCAAGGGAACCATTCGCTGACGACAATTGCGGATCGCGTGATGAAGAGCTTGTGATGTGGTTGCCGGAGTTGAAAGCGGTCACATGCCGTTGAAGAGGCGCCTCCAATGTCCTTAGAAGCGCCATCGTGTGTTTCAAGGGCATTGTACGCCGGCCGTACAGATGTTCAACATCAGAGCGAGCTGATTCGAACGCGGCAAAGACGTAATGTATGTTGGGGCACGTGATTGAAGTGAAGATCCCCCTGAATGGCCATCAACCTTCGTCTTATCCCCTCTTCGATAGATGGAAATGTGTCCGAGCAGCAAACGCCACGCACAGGGAGCCAGCGATGCTCTCGGAACCAAGGATCGTGTTGTTGTCCTTGGATTCCTTCACCGACGTCAACGAGGCGCCTAATAATTTCTCAGACTCAAAATCAAGGTTTACCATGTAAGCAATCAATGCCTATAAGCGGCTTGAAGGCTGTCCCGCGAGGTATTGACGAAGGCTCGGCTTGGGTATGCCTCCGAAGACTCCCGAGGGGTTTGAGAGTGGGGAACTCGGCTATGTGGGCGAATGTCTGGGTTGGAGGTATATAACTCGCGGGGCCATACGGTTCACAATTCAGGTTTGATCGTTACAGTTCGGGTTACCCCAATAGTGCAAGCCAATTGTCAATGCCCTGGGTAAGGTCTTGCTATTGCGAGAACCGCAACTTCGCGTCTGCGTATTGCACAAAGAGAAGTCATAAAACAGTTGTTGCCCAAGAGTCATGCGCGTTCTATTTAGCAAAGTGAAAGCAGGGATAATTTGGACCACATTCTCGGTTTTGTTGACCTCCGCCGAGCTGACAGGATCGGAGAGTGAGGCATGTCACAAAAGTGGCGATGCTAACAAGACCTACGAAAGTGACAAGATACTAGAGTTGGCGAACTGGAGCAGTCCTGACATACACGAGCGTGAGCTTGGTAAGTGTGACAACCGCGGCGAAGCCAAGCCTGATCGAGGAAGAAGCACTTCCAACCACATGGAGGTGATGCAAATGAGTGTATCGCCTCGCGGGCGATATGCTATTGGATGTTACATGTGGTGATTAGCAGCGCATAGACATGATCAAACGTCACAGCGATGCGTTTGAGGGGTATCAAGCAGCGCGGGTTGGCCGTACGCCGCATATGCCCCGTGAAAAAGAGAGAGCTCGGCGCTAATCTGGACAAGGTGAGCGAATGGGAAGTGTCATCGCAATTTACCGCGGAACCAGATCGAGCCAATCATCATTCAAAGGAGTCACGAAAACAATCTCACAAGCTAACGGACCCGTGGTGATTGGGCGAACAAGAAGAATCCACTCCCATTGAACGTGGCAGATAGGGCGGAACAATTGGCGGAGGAGACAGACTTGTGGCCTGTCAAAGTGAGCTCCAAGATGGGGCTGTAACCGGCCATATATCTGGGTAGCTCATTCATATCGTACAATGCAGGATCGGAGTGGGTCAATTGTCACATGCACAATGAAGTCCAGCGCCAATAGAGCCGTCCAAGTGATACCGTAGATGTTGAGAGTCAATACTTCCACTAATCGTTGGGCTTGTAGCATTCTGATAAAGGGCGCTGTAAGTGTTGACTCGCTTACGCGTTTTCATTCGAGTCACGAGTTCTGTCTCAGATCTTCGCGAACATATGGCTTTACCACAACACCTCCACTAACCACTTCCGCTATTATCAGTCATCCAGTTGAGTGACGTGCTGCATCCTCGCCTTTCAGAAGCAACGGCATAGGCTTCCGAGTCAAGCCACCGGCACGTTTCACAGCTCGCCTAGCGGAAAGGGCTTCAGAGCTGGAGTTGAGCCCCAGCTATTATCCGAAGACAAAGAGATCATGTCAGACATTGCTCTGGAATGCGAAAGCTTGCAGAACACGCATTGCGGGCACGTTGCCATCCTTAGGGTATTTGTTCTCAGGCTACATAATCAAAAACGCAAGGCCAACCGTCGTCCGTCACATTCGACCCCCGTCCGATAACGGTGGCCAAGGTTCTTTACGTCCCGCCGCCAAACTCTGTTGTGTGTCCACAAACGAGATTGCTCTCTTCTTTCCTTCGTTTACGAGAAAGTTCTAGGCACGTTTTCACAGTTGGTTGAAGGTTTCCATCCCATCCCCCCTCTCTCTTTCACCAACGTCTGTCCTTTACTCCCAGACGACCTTTGAAACGACCACTTACGACCACGACCTATTATATTCCGGATCTCAAAGGTCGACTTAATCGTATATACTCGTTACCATCAATCCGAACGGACAACACGTTTTCACCACGTAAACAAACTTCGCAGATCTCCAGCCCAATACCCAAGGAATCCCGGCGCTACTCGACCTTTCAGCCTCTTTCGGACCTCTTATCTCATAAAATGAGCGAAAAACAGACGATGCATCGAAGGGAAACGTCGGGTCAATGGGCAAGGAAAGCCCGTATGTCATTGAGTGTATGTCATTGATGCCTGGCTTGGAAGGAGGATGGCATATCTGATTGGGTGGTTGACTGCTCTCGCTTTTAGCAATCCAAGACTATGCTCTTCTCCGGCGTTGATATACTTCGGAACCTGGCTTGTTCTGCTCTCAGGGACGACAAGCGGCCTGATGTGAGTTTCCTTTTGTTCACTGAGACCATGCCGGAGCTCATTTTTCCCAATCTATAGGTGACATTGACGCGAGCGGCAACAATGGAGGAGCGCAAGCCAACCGTCCCAGCTGCTTCCACTCAAGTCGACACGAGACGGACGCGATCTCGGGTGAACAGCGATGTAACACAGCAGGTATGAAAATATCTTTGTTTTCTCCTATCGATGCTGACTCAGTCTCCTATGAGCAGCAAGCGGATGCAATGCGAAGAAGACGAGGTGGCTACTACGACGTCAACAAAGTGGCATCTGGTACGGTTCAACCTTCAAGGCCCGGGCCGAAAGGGCAAGTACGTCGACCCCCTCCGACGCGACCCTTGCCGCCAGTGTGCTTAGCAGCTCCAACGCCAACGCCAATGCCAACGCCAACGCCAATGCCAACGCCAACGCCAACGCCGATGCCCACACAAACGACCAAGGCACGACCGCCTCTTACGCACCAGGCAGGTGCAATCAATCCCTCTATCATCTCGTCTTCTTACTGAACCTTACTTTTAGCCCGAAAGTGCAAAATCTTCGGTTCGTCCGCGACGCGCTCTGCCAGCATCACCGCATATCGTAGCGAAACCATTGCCTCCACCGCCGCCTCCGCCAGTTCGTCGCAGTCAACAACGCAATCCTCAGCCAAAAGGGGGATCGCCATACCATGGGCTACGGCGAGTGAAATCCAAGGCGCGAAGACTCGCAAAGCGATTTGTCGCTACGGACCCTTCGACCTCGAGTCAGTCATCCAATTCGACCCTGGTGGACATCCCCCGAATTAGCCGAGCTCCTCCACAGGTAGGTCGAATCAACGGAATTGGTTATGTGTCTCATTCATACCTCTCGATCTTTTAACTACCTAGCTTGCTCGTCTAAGCGTTGCTTCGGACAGCACAACCGCGTCGCTGACGCGATACCTTGCTCGCCGTCAAGCGAAGGGAGTGTCTATCGACATGTCTTTGGCGCCTGAGAAGGGGATGTCTTTGATGAAGTACGAGCGGGAAGGATCCTGGATTGTAAATCATCCTCTGACTAAGGACAGCACATTCATGTGTCCGGTAAGGCGATTTTTGCTTGACCTCGTGCCCACGTGCTCGATATGTCCTTGACCAGGCGCTTATTCTCTTTGATAGTCGTCAGAATGCAAGGCTCACCACACTAGCCGAAGGGACTCGGAGAGGCCTCGTTCTCGACGGAGAATGAAAGGAACACGTCATACCATTGACACAGTCTTTGAGGCATGACCTTCAGCAACCCCCTTGTCTCACTTTCTTGGTTCTTCCAATCTTTGATCCTTATGTTGTCACCACTTCCATTATCGTTTGAAACCCTATGCCCAGCAGGCTCGCAAACGTCATGACATGACTTCCCGCAACGTTCGGCAGACTATACACTATCTTCTTAAATGTAATATACAGTCGCTTCTGGTTTGTTGTATGTTCACACCGAACCTCAGTTTCCGTCTCCTTTGACGACCAATCCCGCTCGCTTTAAGGCAGGTTTGAGCTCCCCTCTGGCATGCATCTGATTCATGTCGTCTGATCCGCCATATGATACAGAGTTCATGATGACGTTTGGGAAGGTGCTATGTCCAGTGAGACGGCCGAGGTAGGACTTGAGCCGCATGGTGTCGTCTGCCGGAATAATGGGCCATTAGGTCGCTGTCTCTCGCCCAACAATGTACTACGTGTCAACTCACTTCGGGTGTCAGCTTCCACGATGAACGGCGCCGGATGGATATCATACCGCATCAGAAGCGATTTTGCAGCTTTGGAGTACCTGCACAACAAAATCAGTTCTAGAAGCTAGAAATTGAGTTATCTGTACCGCTCACGGGCAGTAAGTCTGGGAAAGAAAAAAGAATCACAACAATGAGCTACGGATGTATGTGTGGCAAGCAATTCTTCACACGTACTTTGCTGAACACCGTCAAGGGTGTCTCCTGCTCAGTCTTGAGAATCAGGGCAGACCATTCTTTGGGTGTAACGTGCTCATTGATTCCCAAAGCGTACGGCGTCAAGAGAGCGCCGTCCTCGACCTCTGGGAGGGTTTGATCTGGGTAAGTCTTGAGCACGTGGATTAGTCCGCGGAGTTGGAGTTTCGGGTCGTTGATGAGTATGCTCCAGTACTTGGATGAACTGTTGTCTCGTTTGGGAGAGCTTATGCCGTATCGGATGACCACGAGACAGCCGAATGCGAGTGTGAGGTAGGTGATGATCCTTCTCGCGAAGGGAGTTAGAGAGGGAGCCATTTCTGGAGTTGCGGGTCAAATGTTCCAATGATATGGACTATGTATGTAGATGGAAGGAAGACACTGCTTGCAACGGAGAGTTTGTGCTGGGGAAGGACTTTTGGCGCTGGCACTTTTGAGTGACGGCTGTAGCGGAGACATGGCGGAGTTACGTAGCTTGAGAGCACCTTGCCGCCGAACCATCACACCGCTGCCTGCTGTGTAAGGTCTTAGGTGTGACTTCTGGGAAACCTTCGATTAGTTGTAGTGTGGCCTCTTAAGGTTGGGAAGTTTGTATGCCAACTTGAGAAAGTGAAGCGGCCATGACAATCTCCCCATCCTCGAATGCAATTTCGAGGCCCATGCTTTGGTTTGGCTCTCTAAAAAGATATCCTGCCCTATACATATGCCACAAGAGCAGAATATTCAAATTTTTGGGCAGAACCATGCCGGGTGGCGGGTTATTTCAAAATGCTTTAGGAGAGGAGATCGTCTCCAACCGCATATTCCACTTGGATCTGCTCATTCCGCTCTGTATTTGTCTATAACATTTTGGATGGCTATCAGTCGCTGAATTGAGGAAGGTATGAAGCAAATGCCCTAAAAGTGGGAATGCGTAGAAAAAGTAGAACACGTGTGTGTTTGCCTGGTAACAGAAACATTAATGCAGCTACATAAAACAAAAACGCGCCTCTAGCCAACTGGCTACCTGGCGCAATGGTAGCGTGTCCGCCTACGAGATCACGATTGTTGATTAGCTCAGCGGGAGGTTGCAGGTTCGAAACCTGCGGTGGTCATTCCTTTTTTGTATTTCTCGGTAGTTTTAGGGGTTTTGAACCTATATGGAACTCATTTGCCCAGTCCAGCGAAAGTCAATCCTACATCCAAGGGCAAGCGACGCAGTTGATGCCCGATTCAGTGTTGGCAAGGTTGGAATGACCCGCAAGCCTGTTGTTCTACATGACCAGAAATAAGCAAGGACTAAGAAAATCAAAAGAACGTGCCTCGTTTAAAGGCTTACGAATAATTCGGGACATCCCCGACCATTTGATCCCGGGACACGCCCTAGAGCAGCCGTATGGCAGGCAGAGACGACGGGTTGTTCTATGGCGGGTTGTTGGCAACATGTCAATTAAATTACTCATTTACTAAAAGGTCTTTCATCCTATACAACGACGAGAATTCAATACCTTGTCACCGGAGACGCCTTAACCTGGTGTGCATCTGTAACTTGGTACGACAACGTAGTGGCAGGCAACGTTACCGACTACACTTGTGGAAGATTTTAAGTATCTGAAGACGCCTTAGCTCGTGGCGATGGGAAGACTTTGATACTCCTCAAGGGTAAGGTTGATGACTTTGTGGTCCACCCAAACGCCACAAGACGCAGCATGAAACGTATTAAAAAGAAAAAGATGGGGGCTCAGTCAGCCATGTGGGCTATGGAGAACAAAGCCCTTAGGCACCGAACTCCGTTTGGGCCGAGAATTCGCAACGAGACGGCAAAAGTAACTAACATCGACAACAGCGACGAGCTCTGCTTTCCGCTTCCTCCTCCCGTCTCCTCTCGCTCTTACCTCCCTCTCCTTTATGGCCAACGGCATATACGCCACTCCTTACGACTCAAACGTCCCACTACCAACATCTAGAGCACCGCCAACCCGCCAGCCAACCAAATCCAATGGCCACCAGCACACCGCCAGTCTCAAACGAGGAAAGACACTCACTCGGCCAGAACGAAGCGTCGCGCCAGCACCTTTAATCAACCCGCCAGCAATCGTTCCCCCGCAGTATCCAGGTGGTCCGTCGACAGCGGCCGCAAACGCAGCAGCCGCGTCGGCTGCAGTGGGACAGTCAATCTGGGAACCTTGGTCCCTATACGCTCATCTCGTCACCTTTTGGGCACCACCTTTCATACTGTCGGCACTAGGGGGGTTTAAGGACCGGCAAGCGAGGCAGGCGTGGAGGGAAAAAGTGGCACTATGTTCCATCGCGCTCGTCCTGGGTGGAATAGTCGGCTTCGCTACAATGGGATTGGACAGGGTCTTTTGTCCCAGTACCGCAGCGACCTCTACCAACTCCTACACACGCGTAGGCTCGACACCTGGGACACTCTCCGTAGAAGGTCTCGTTCTTAACATCTCCCAATCCCTCACTACCGCCGACGTCAATTTCTACACCCTCGCCTCGCAAAGTGCCGGTCAGGACATTACCAACCTGTTCAAACGCAGCGCCACCGACTTCACGTCATGTAAAGGTATGACATTTGCAGCGGCGACAGATGACCCATGCGCGGCGTCAAGTTCGTGCCAGCTGGGTGCACCGACAGTGCAGACGCTGCAGTCCCTAAAGCTGGTCCAAACCGGAAGTTTGACTGGGTTCGACTGGGACCAGGTCGCCACATTCACCACGTACTTCGTAATTGATGGCTACGTGCTGAACCTTACACCATACATGGAAGCGCACCCGAAACCCATCGCGAACGATCCCATCGACGCGGCCATCCGTACCGCGCTCGTCAACCAATCCCCGACTGACGGCAAAGACGCGACTCGGCTCTTCACGTACAGGTCAGACCTGAAGGCGGCCGTGCCGTGTCTGACGGAGCGATACTTTGCTGGAAGGATAGACAAGATCACTCCAGGGTGCTTCATCTCCGCGCTCTTCCTTTACAGCAGTCTCATCGTCATCCTTGGCGTAGTCCTGGTTCGCTTTGCCATGGCATGCGTATTCAACTGGTTCCTCAGTTCACGGCTTATCCAACCACCGAAGAACCTGGGTAGGACGGTGATCAGTCCCGCTGTGATGCCTGAGGGCGCAAACGTCGCTGTGGACAACAAGAATGGGACAGCCCCTTGGGCTGGTGGAGGGGCACCGATCACCATCGGCGGGAAGAAGTTGCACAAGGGAAACGTCTACCAGAAGACCGCGAGCACGTCTCCGAACACCTCGAGCACGACTCTCGTACCATCCTCCTCCAGTCACTCTAACAACATCTCACCCAACTCGACAAAAGCACCGGCCCAGCCTCTCATCACCATGGGTCAAATCGGAGCTGAGCTCTTCTGTGTGTGTTTGGTGACGTGCTACAGCGAGGGAGAAGAGAGTTTGCGAACGACGTGCGATTCAATCTCGACAACAAACTATTCTGATGCGAGGAAGCTTCTGTTCATCGTCGCAGACGGAGTAATCACTGGAGAGGGAGAGAAGAGGAGCACGCCGGACATTTGTATTGGCATGTTGGACCAGGATCCGAGGTTCGGGACACCAATACCCATGGGTTACGTTGCCGTTGGAGGTGGTGCAAAGATGGAGAATAGAGCTATGGTGTATGCTGGTCATTACAGTGAGTCGCGCCTCGCCTCACTTTGCACATAACACACAAAGGATTGAACGTATGTGTGGGGGGAAACAGCCGTCGCAGGCCGACACACTCCCGCACTGGTCATTGTCAAATGCGGTACCGAAGCCGAGGCGAAAAAGGAGAAGAAGCCCGGAAATCGAGGGAAGCGGGACAGCCAGCTTATCCTGATGAACTTCTTTTCCCGGGTGACGTACAACGACCGGATGACACCGTTGGACTTCGACTTGTTCCGGAAGATACAAGTCTTGATGGGCGTCACACCGGATTTCTTCGAAGTCTGCCTGATGGTCAGTGACACCTTTTCGCTACCTCCAACCCAATTCTAATATTTCGTTGCGTCTAACAGGTGGACGCGGACACCAAGGTGTACCCAGACTCGGTCAAACACCTCGTCAACTGCATGCAGCACGACAATCTTATCATGGGCGTCTGCGGTGAAACCCGTATCGCAAACAAACGCCAGTCTTGGGTCACTGCCATCCAGGTCTACGAGTACTTCATCTCCCATCATCTCGCTAAGGCCTTTGAGTCCGTATTTGGTGGTGTCACCTGTCTCCCTGGATGCTTCTCTATGTATCGACTCAAGGCGCGCAAGGTCAACGACGACGACTGGATCCCCTTGATCACCAAACCTGAAATCGTCAAGGAGTACAGTCAGAGCAACGTTGTCACCCTACACCAGAAGAACCTCTTGCTCCTCGGAGAAGATCGATTCCTTACTACAATCCTACTCCGGACGTTCCCAAACCGGAAGATGATGTTCTGTCCGCAGGCACTGTGCCGAACGGTCGCCCCTGACACGTTCGCCGTCCTGCTCTCTCAACGACGTCGGTGGATCAACTCGACGATCCATAACCTAATGGAGCTGGTCCGCGTACGGAATCTTTGTGGGACCTTCTGCTTCTCGATGCAGTTCGTCGTGTTCATGGACCTTATTGGAACGACCGTGTTACCCGTCGCCATCTGCCTTACGTACACGCTGGTCGTCAACATGGCCCTGAATCCACCTGACACGTTCGAGAAGGCAATCCCGTTGATGTTGTTGTGCGCGGTCATTGGGCTCCCAGCCGTGTTGATTTTGATCACCACGAGGAAGGTCGTATACGTGTTTTGGATGTTGATCTACCTCATGGCGCTCCCGATTTGGAACTTTGTCCTACCCCTATATGCTTTCTGGCACTTTGACGATTTCTCATGGGGAGAGACCAGGTGAGTCTCACAACATAGAGAATTATTTATTTGCACTGGGCTAACCGCTTCTGGTTTTCCGTCTCAAATCGCAGACGTGTTGCAGGAGAGGGTGCATCGAAGGCTCATGACGAAGATAAGGGCACCTTCGACGGCTCCACCGTTCCGATGCGGAGATGGGAGGATTGGGAGCGGTCGCGGTTACGCAAGCTCAAGCGCGAGGAGAAACGCAAACGCGAGATGGAACGCGCCTATCCGAGAGGATACCAAACCGATCCCATGAACGGCGGCCAGCCAACCTTCCTCCGGCCATTCACATCATACACCGACGGCGGGAGCGATTATGAAGGTGATACCAATTCAATCGTCTCCTCAGTGGACGACGATCAGTGGGGAACGCAGATCGGTGGATACAATGAGAACGGGTCGATGTTTCCAGCACCTCCTGCCACCCTGCATTCTCCTGCGAGGTCCATGGTTGAGAATGCTCAGACGCTTGGGAAGGATGAGCTGGAAGCGATGTTGGAGCAAGGATGGGACGACCCGAATCCACCACCAGTCCCTCCATTACCTGCTGGAATCACGCAGAATAATGCGCCCCGGTATCAGCTGAGTGATGAAAGAGGGGGTGGGGGTCATAATACTTCAGTGGGTAATCCGCGCAATCCCACTCCATCGTCGAGAAACATTACGAGCCCGATATCCCCTTTAGTCACGCCCAACGGCTCGAGCTCAGCAATCGATGGGGAACGGAGGACGCACATGAAAAAACGTAGCGGGAGCAAAACGGCGGGCTCGGGTGGATCTCACGATTATGGTCCACTGGGTCCTCTCGGCCCCTCTGGGTCGTCTAGACGATTGTAGACCACCACCTCTGTCGCCTTCCAGCCGTTAACCATGCAACCCTCCCCGCTCCGCCTCTCCTCACTCTTCGTTCGTAAATGGAATTCGCTACTGGTACTTGCTTTCCTCTGCACGGACTTGAATCTCACTGTCCTTTCCTTGCATCTATCTCTCCTTTCCTGCATGTTAAATCTCCCCCTCGCATAAACCATCAACAATGACGCATCTAAGTTCCTTCCCTCTCTTTTATAAGACTTTTTCTCTTTTCCTTTCATCTTGATTACCATCCTATTTTTTTACTCTGTCGTTCTTGCTTCGCTTTGTTTCTCGGTGCGGTGCTCTCGCTTTTCCGGTGCGATTTAGCAAATATCTATCTTATATCCAGGACCAAACAGTAGACATGCGGTGCAATGCCACGGAAATGCCCTCTTTGTCTGAATGCACAATACACACATACTCGTTTTGATGGACAAGCGTGATGGCGAACATGTCTCATCGCTTGGCTATTCCAGGGGATTGCTATCCCAAGTCAAACCCAAGCCCACCCCCGCTGTCATCGTCGTCTGAACATCGTCTCGCCCATCTCCACTGATCCTCGCCAGCGCAACGAGGTTCACAGGAACGCTTGGGAGCGATGGTCCCTACGTCAAAACCATGCGCCCAGTTCTGAGAGCTGGATCCTGGTATCGCGCGGCGGCCACCCCTCTCGCCAAAAGCAAAAGGAGGTCCTCTCTTCATCGAGGAGACCACGCGTCTTTGTTCGCAGGGGGATGTGGGAGACGCGGTCCACTGAGAGATGAAGGCTTGTGAGGTTGTGGGCCCTCGGGATAAGTCCTTTCGGGGCGCCCTCAATCTTTCATTTGTCTTCTTCGTGAAGATTGCTTTCTTGCATCGTCAGGTCAAGTGCATATCTTATATGGTCGTGCGGCAGTGCCTTCTCATCTTGATCGCTTTGTGGCCTCTCATCGTAATTTCTCAATAGCTGTCATCTCATGCTTGGTGTAAGGCAATCTTAAAGCAGTTCGCCTGCGATCTGGTCCGTACATATATATTGTTGGTATTGATACGATACAAAGCGCCTCATCGTGGCCGGTGCTCCCAATTGCCCAAAGTCTATAGGACAGAACATGAGCAGTCAATCTTCAACTTGGACTTGGGGTTGCCTAGACCTAACTCACCCTCGAAATCTCCGTCCCAAAGTCCTCTTCCTCGGATAAGTCATTCGCACTATCATAGCTGACGGCCACAGCAGTATTGGCGAATCTTCCTGGGTCATGTTCCTCCACAAGACCATTACTGCCATTGGTCGCGTTTCTATACAGCACTTCCGACTCCATGCTGCGCTCGATATCTGGACTCTTCAACGAATTGAGGAATGCTCTCTCCTCACGCAGTCGTTGCGCCTGCTGGTATGTCTCCGGATCCATGCCTATGCCATTCACCATCGTCGGCGTTTCTTCAGCGCCGTCTCGCTCCGAGTCGCTCATGGCAGCGCTGCCATACGTCGTCGCAGTGTCATCCTTTCGGGCAATCCGTCCTCGTCGATCGCGCGGAGCACCTCCGCTGAAACTTGACGGACCCATCGTTCGCGGACGTCGACCGTTCTGAAGGGCGTGGAACGCACATGCATTTGGGTTACGAACAGCTCGTAAGAGGTGAATGATGGCGTGCTCGCCAGGCGAAGGAGGGACTTCAGAAACAGACAGCGCATATGATGTAGGTTGGATGGACGTCAGGACCAGTAACCTATAGACAAAATATCGCTCGGGTCAGGACTTGAGAACCAGCCACAAGAGATGTTTGCACGTACATCTGCTGAAAGCGTGGCTGATCATACTCCCGCTTTGCATCCTTGACGGTGGAAAACGCCAGGAGAGAATGAAGTCTTTCGAAGACCGGGAGGAGGATAGCGTCCCGAAACGACTGGAGCGTAAGTGTTCGCACGTCGATGGGAGCTGAAGACAGATTCATGTAGCGACCTCCAGGTGATGTTTCTACGTCGCTAGGTCCAGTGGGAGAGGCCGATCGATTCACCTTCGGGGTCTTAGACAGCGATACCAAGAGTTGATCGGTCTGAAAGGGAAGAAAGACCTGGAAAGAAATGAAATGTCAATGCTTTATTCTACAGTCTGCGGGACGACTGGCCACGAGAAAGGAAAAGACGCACACCTTCGATGTAAGGCAGTATCTGGCCCCAAAAGAACGTCCACAGCTCAACAACGCGCGTGAGAAGCTGATCATCATCTAATCCACTGAGCTTGGCGTTCAAGGTGATCATTCCCGTCGCCAATAGGTCTATAACGTCCGCTTCAAGAGTGCTAATTGCTCGGGAAGGGGATTTCGACACGACTGTCTGCAGGTGTCGCTTCACTAACGTATTGACGTCCTCTATCGGCAGCCTCAGGGGCTCTCCGTTGAATAAAGGGAGCACGTGTACATGAAGGACCGACCACGGATCGTCTGAGGTGCTCGACATTGAGGTGCCACCAGCAAGGCTTGGAGGCACATGCACAAGCGTAGGAGCTAGGGCCAGAGACAAAGTTGAGACCGATCCGGCTGCCGGAATGCCATGGGCATGCGACCCCAGAGGAGTGCCAGTATGCGAATGCGAGTGCGAGTGTGACGAGTGAGAGTGTTGCGACTGGGCCGGGTGAGTAGCGCCTAGACGGTCCATCTCACGTCCGATCGCCTTTGAGTCATAGGTCCGAAATTGAGCCTTTGCTGGAGACGAGCGTAAGCTCGCATTGGAGGGAGCGGGCAGTTGAATGGCATTACTGGAAGCCGTTACGCTGGGGGAAACGCTGAAGGTGCTTGGCTGAGATGAGTTGGAGTCTCCGCGCTCACGACTATGAAGCAATGGCGGTGGTGGTAAGTGTGTGCTGGCGTTATTCAATAAATGGGCCATTGCGATGAGTATGTAGGTGGTAGATGCCTTGTCTAGGATTGAAGGGTCCTGGTCAATATCTCAATTTCTAACACATCTATGTTTGTCCAGCCATAATAGCCTCATTCAATAGTTCCAGCCACTCCTGAAACCAACAACCCTAATCTACCTCCATCTCATCGGACTGTGCGATAGCTATACACATGTTTCCATCACCCACTGCAAGGGAATTTCTGCCGTTGACTGCCACTGCCGGTTCTTCGCCGGAATGGTCGCATTCGACCATCACGGCTGATCCCCCGAGACCCAATACCAAGGTTTGTGCTTCTTCCGCAAATGCAGCTTCAGTTTCGTCTTGAGAAGCTTCTTCGGCTGTCTCCCCACCCGCAACGCCTTCCATGTCAACGACGACGAGTTGCTCAACTTCCTCCTCATCCTTCATATCTGCCGTCTTCTCGCCACAGTTGCAAAGATCCTTCAGAAGAAGCTGGCCCGTGAGGAATTTTTCAAGGACAGCCTCACACGTAAGGGACTTGGAGAGCACGGACGTCCCGGCGGGGATTGGTGGGACAATGTCTTCGCCGTGCATTTGTAGAGCAACGAGTTGTTGTTGCCTAAGGTCCTCGGTGATCGTTTCCTTTCTATCAATTACATTAACAAAACAACAAAAAAACGTGGACAAAGACGGCCTTCTGACTCAGCACTTACCGGAACTTGACGGCTCTGCACCCACCCCTTGCGACATAGATCATCAACTGCCCGATTGGATGGAACGGAATCTCGGGGGAAAGAACCTCCAAGACATCTCCCATGATCTTATAGAGGACCTTGAAGATCGCGGCGAGCTCATAATTGGTGTCGACGAATATTGCTCCGATGACCGCCTCGGTGATGTCGCCAAGTGCCTTCGGAACATCGAACTTCCATGTGCTCGTTACTACATCCGACCATGACATCGCCTCGAAGCGAGCTCGTGCAACATCCATAGCCTCCCCGAGGAGTTGTGACGTATGGAACATGATCTTGTCAAGCGAGAGCTTCCTCACTCCCACGGCCGCGAGCGTAAAGTTGCAGACGGCAGCGGAACGCACATGGGAGAGCTTTCCTGGGGGCGCCTGCGGAAATTGCTGGTACAAGTGCTGCATAAAGAATAGATCGACGACAGCTAGAAGTCATTGACACAGAAGTGTCAATCGTGGAATGTGTCAGGACCGCCCCATGTCGTACTCACCGTCACCCAGGAACTCAAGACGTTGGTAGCTGGATGTGCGCTCAGATTGAAACGATGGGTGGGTGAGAGCTTCCACCAAAAGCCATGGGTTGTTGAAGCGGTATCCAAGTTCCCCGTACAGCGAGCGGAATGCAGATGGAATTTCGTCCATGGTGTTACCACCAGCTTTATATCTCTGTGGCCACGGAACCGATCCGCCAAAGGCGAGATTCAGGGCAGTGCCAGCTTGCAGCACAAGCTCCATGCCGCCGCTCAACCAAGCCGCCCCGAGCATCGCCTCCATACAATCTTGTAACGCCTTCCTAGGAAGTCTTTGCCTCACAACGAAATTCCCCGTCTCATCCAGTGTCGTATTTGCGCTCGAGGGTGGGACCCATGTTCTGCCTTGAACGGCGTGCTCCGCATCAATGTATCTCCACAAATGAAACTCCAGCGCTCTACTTCGCAGACATAAGTTGCTGAGCGTATTCTGGCGAAGAGCCGTGAGTTGCCCTTCGTGCTTTGTGGGGAATCTAAATTCACCTATGTCAAATACGTTGAGGTGACGCTCAGATTAGTTTGGTCGAACATACCGATTGAATATGTTGACACTGGTGGGGAGAAATCGTGAATCAGTCGAGATTCCAAGATAACAGGAATGCCACGATTCACCTCGTAGCGACTTTAAGACAGCTGTCACCCAGTGTTTCCAACCTCTGGTAGTCGAACCCAGCCGTTACAAGCGGGCAGGTGAGAGCCTCGAGAAGTCGGACAGCGTTAATTGGTGGGAGGCGAAGTTCGTCCTGTATGCTCGCCACTCTGAAGTATCCTGAGATATGACGGAGGAGAGTGGGAAGAACTGTGAAAGCGCGATATACCTCTATTGGCAGGTGAAGAGGCGCGCAAACAGAGTGAGGGAGGATCCAGGTCTGTCCGTCACCAAGAATGCCGCCTTCTGGCTCCGAGTTCGTTGTGGCTTTGATCATCGTACGTGCCCTGGGAAGCTGTCGAAACTCTAGCATCATGTCGTCTTCATTGACAATCAGTGGGGGATCTCTATGGTTATTTGGATCCCAGTATTCAAGGTACGATGAGAAGTCTTGCTCGAGAAACAAGCCCTCGACGCGTTCAGGTCGCGACAACGGAGTCAGATCCTTCCTAACCCGGCTAAATACGAGAGCTCGATGTCTTCTTCGATTGCGCGCCAAGATGGGGCCGGGTTGCAGGTGTGTTTCACGGCCCCACAAGGATGTGGGTGTGTCTACAAAGGACTGCATACATACATAGTCCGGTTGACCAGTGCCAAGTTTCAGCGGGACCATGAAGACGGTGGAGGTTTTGGGGCTGAACTTTGCAGTTGTGACACCCCAGAAGACTCCTTCGGCTGAGTAGGCGTCCATCAGCTCCAACCTCTCCAACCGCTCCCTCTCATCTAGGAAGTCGAGGCGTCTGGCGGTCCCCAACTTGATCATACCTACGTCCCCGCGTATTAGCTCAACCTCGACAGCAAGCTCTCGACCAGCGACCAGACCGCAGGCGGCGGTGCCATCAATTAAGACCGGGTGGATCCATAAATCCTTCTCTGATCCCCATGGGTCCTCGAATGGAGTTATGGATGTCACGTTCATGACCTTTGGTATCTTCTCTCTCGTGGCCTTCCTGCCATCGATATCCTCGGCACTTCTGCCCTTTGTCTTTCGATCTGGCATCAGGTAATCATCCAAGACACCTAGGAGATGAAGCGCTCGAACGGCTTTGAAAGCCACCGCCCTTTTCGCCGACCCTTTCGAACGACATTCTGGCCCTTCATACGTGAGCGCATCACGGGGGATAGGCAGCGCGGATGGGAGAACCACTGTGACTTCGAACGTGCCGGAGTAGGCAGGTTGGAGTGGAGGCGTGTATAGATCGACTGGGATGGAAGCGCAGAGCTCACTGAGGAGCGGGACGGCAGTCGAGTAGGTAAGGACGCCACCCTTTGGTGTGACGTATCGATTGCGCGTCTCATCAATTAAGATATCTTCGTCAACTTCGGCCTCCATCTTCTTGACAGCCTCTTCTGGCTCCCGAGAGGAGTAGTCGACGCCACTCAGACTGTTCTGCACGAGATTCCGGAAGCGAGCGATCTCTTGAGGACAGTCTTGCGGTAGCATAGCGTAGTAGGTGGAATTGGCTTTACGAGCTCGACCCAGCGACTGTGCGAGACTGACCAACGTCAAGATAGCTGAGATAACGGACTCAGCTTTGGGAGATATGCTGAGGAAACACATACTCTCACCGTCGAACTTGATCACAAGAGACAGAGCTTGAAAATCGAGACCCTCTTCCGCCACATCCGTGGCAAGAAGAAGGTTATATACACCGTCACGGAACGCCCGTACAGTCTTTTGCTGCTCCCTGACCGTCTGCCCCTTGGAGTGCATGTCACTTCCACCATGACCCACCAATGCGACAGCACGGACCCATTCGAGACCTGGTAGACGAGGAAGAAGCCAGGCCAAAGCGTGGACCTCGTTCCGCATCTGGACGAACACAATAGCCTGGAGATTTTGCGCTTTATGGGAGTTGATAAGAGCGACCAGACGCCAGACTTTCTCGGAGACGTGATTTTCGGGTATTGGCCAGCCGAGATCGAAGCGGTGCGCATGGGTGTCTAAGGCACGTTGGATGATCGGGAGGCAACCATGCAAGTTCGATCGTGACGCTGCTGCAAGTGGTAGGGAGGAGGAGCTGATCGAAACTTTGGTACGTTCGAGGCACATGTAGATATAGTAGTCGGCAGCGTATGGGCCGAGGTCTGCGCGCGTGGTCTGATATCGCTGAGCCAAAACGGAAAGCTTCGTTTTTGGCGAAGCAGAGTCAACAGGTTCCGTCACCAACAAGAGCTCATGGAATGCTTCTAGATCTCGAATAGAGTTCCAAAGAGAGCCAAAGTCCTGGGGTATCACCGGTGGCGGGTAAAGGATGGCTTGGATCTTAGCATGTGGGCTATGTTTTCGAAGTTCATCCCGGTGATTGACGACGGATTGAAGTCGGCAGTTCATAAGGAGTTCTAAAGCTCTATTTGATTTTATTTTCAATCAAAGGTCTGCATTAGAGTAGCAAAGAGAGAGAAAACGTACGCGATTTCAGCCTTTGGTGACTTTGCGCTCCACGTCGGAGAAGCTGTCATGCCGAAAATCCTTGGACGGTGCATCGCCTTCACACTGGGGTGCGAATAGTGAGATCGCATGATATCTGCGTAAGGGTGCTTGCCTCTAGCATGATGTGCTTCATCAAAGATGATTAGAGAGATCTTGTGGAGGGTGTCTCAGTATAAATAGAGCGAGAGTGTTCGACTCAAAGACTCACCTTTGGCATGGTTATATAAGCATGCATCAGTAGGCGCACGAGGATGGCGGGTGTCATGATTAACACATCATGCTCTCCTAGCTCCCTCAGCCACTTCTCGCGATCCCAGAGGTCGACATCCATGCTGCCCGTGAAGCCTCCCACACGAAGTCCTGATGTCTGGCTGGCAACTAAGATGGCACCCATCAGTCCCAGGCGCCCCTAAGAGGACAGGGGAAGCAAATATACCAAAATCACGCTGCTGCTGAACCAGTGCCACTGTTGGTACTAGGAAAAAGATCTATAATGGGGTAGGAAACGTCTCACAAACCTGTTGTTGATCGAAGCCTCAAGAAGACATACCTTTTTACCAGACTGGTCCGGCTGTGAGGCGACCCACCGAATAAGCATGACCGATATCTGTGTCTTTCCTAGAGGATGTTGCAGTTGTGTTTGCTGTCATCGTATCAAGGCTAAACATCGCGCCACTTGCCTGAGCCAGTATCCATAACGGCAATGATATTCTGCTTGATAGCGTGTTGAAATATCTGTGCTTGACATGTTAGAAGCCATGCAACGGAGCGAAGCGTTGGAGCTGAAGTCACCTCTTGCTGATAAGCGCGAGGAATCATGAGTGAAACCTTGCTTTCGGCATTTGAAGATGCAACCATGTTATTGGACATAAGATGGGGCTTGAATGAGTGTAGGTAGATCTTAGACAGATCTTATAGAGCGTGAGCTCAAGTCCAGGATTTACCGTACACACTTCCGTACACATTGTAACACGGTTGATCTACGGGTTGTGGTGCATTAGTCCGTCGCTGAGGGGCGTCTGGATATTTGGGCTGACCTAATACGCACTCAGAATGTCCTCCGATCTTCAGACTCAGCAGGATGAGATCGCATTTTTCGAATGGTTCACGGCAAATGGGGGGAAGATCAGTCAAGGATCGCTTGGATTGAGAAATTTTCCCGATACCGGACGCGGAGCCTACGCCTTGAAAGACATACGAGTGAGCTCAGTCTTTTCAGATCCACGAGTCTGCCCCCTACATAAGGCTACTTACAGCCATCCGTAGGAATCAGAGATCTTATTTGAGATACCTAGAGAGCTGGTCCTCTCAACTCGAACATGTGATCTTCCTCGCTTGCTAGGTCAAAAGGACTGGGAAGAGGTAGGATCCGGGTGGGCAGGGTTGATATTATGTATGATGTATGAGGAGGCGAAAGGTTCCTCGGGCAAATGGGCGGGTTACTTTGGTGAGTGTCATGACCAACGACGTTCATTTGCCACCCTTCATTTTCAACTCATGTTGCAGCAACGATGCCGACCGTTTTCTCGACCTTGATGTTTTGGTCAGCAGATGAACTAAAGGAGTTGGAAGGCAGTACCATAATAGGTGATTGCGCTTATAATATCACTATGGCTTTGGGCCACGATGCTGACCCCCCACCAGAGAAGATTGGTAGAGAAGAAGCCGAAGCCGAATACTTTGGAAAGGTGCTCCCTGTTGTCCAGGTAAGCCAGAGGAAAGGAAATCGAGGCTAAAAGACATCGTTGATGTGTACGGTTAGTAGCGCCGGACGGACTTATTTGACCCAGTACTACTGTCAAGCATGTTCTCTCTGGAACGATACCATATCAATGGCAGCCGCATACTTTCAAGAAGGTCAGCTGTACTTCCACTCTCCGTAATATGATTTCTCACATCTTCAAAGCTTTGACGTTGAACCTGGGGCGCCAGATGAAAATGGTGAATGGAAGACCACAATCGGTCCTGGGCAAGATATCGAAGTTGCGTCCGTCGGAGGGAGTGACGATGACCAAGAAGACAATGTGGAGTCTATTGGAATGACGCCGTTCGCCGACTTACTCAATGCTCGCTACGGATGTGACAACGTGAACTTTGGAGATCAATCTATAACTCACGCGTCTTCCTGGAAGTTCATTGCACTGACATCACTACTTTCGCCAGGCCCACCTTTACTACGATAGTACACTACAGATGATCGCAACAGAGGATATCCCTGCTGGAACTCAAATCGTGAGGCAAGGGGGTGCACGTTCGCCCTCCATTGGCTAACTAAATTGAAACAGTGGAATACATACGGCGAGCCTCCAAATTCGGATCTCCTCAGGCGTTATGGACACGTCGACTTCGTACTTACCCCTCAAGAAAGCTTAGGCAATCCAATGGACGTCGTGGAGATCAAGGCCGATCTTGTCGTAGATGTCATCAATGCTCCTAATAGTGCGGAACGAGTGGAATGGTTCTTAGAGAACGATGGACAGGAGTGAGTTCGTCTTCACGATTCTCGGATCCTCGCTCACAATCTGTGATCCCAATCACACAGCTCTTTCGACATTCATTATGAGGACGCATTCGAGAGCGTAGAGCCGGACCTGAAGGATTCTGGGATGTCAAAACCGAGGGATGAGATGCTCAGCTTCATCAATCTTCTCCAGCTTCCGGTTGACCGGTTCGAGAAGGTCAAGAATAGGAGCAAACTCCCCAAACCAAATGCGGACGTACAATCTCTGCAAGTCTTCACGCAAGTAGTGACCAGACGGATGGGTCAGTATCCAACCACGATAGAAGTAAGCTCTCGCAGGACTCCCTCAATGATCAACATGATCTAACCACTACCCCCAACGCTCGCCTCAGATGGACGAGGACATCCTGGCACGGCCAGGAAACCCACAGAACTTGACCAATGCAGTCATCGTAAGGTTAGGCGAGAAGAAAATCCTTCGGCAAACGTTATTGAACCTCAAAGAAGAAATCGCCACACTGGAGGCCAAGGCTAACCCGAAGAACCGCGAATATTTCGCCGAGGATTCAAGTAGACGTAGTAAGAGAGTCAAACGTTGATCCTAACTTATACACGTGAAATGTAGTCGACGCTGGTGAAGTCTCGACCGTGTACAAGCTAGTGCCCTGAATTGCATTTGGATCCACACGAGACCTACTACTTCTCGCAAGTTCTCTCTTTAAACTTTCACTTCAACCTGCTGGCAGTCCGATATGAGTAGACAAAGCTCTGGACGTACCTCCTTCGCCTCGCAAGCTGCATGGAGCGCACTGGATGTTCAGGAGGGTGAATCCTCAGATTCGGAGGTAGAGGTCACTCCTCCAGCGGAGACTGCACCTCTTCCAGAGACCGCCAAGTCATCTACTGCACGCAAGGTCGCTACAGAGTATGTGTCATGCATTTCTGTCGAATTGTCTCTTCTAAATGGGCATTTGCAATCCAGACCACCGGCAACGCGAGCGCCATCCAAAAAGCGCGCCAAGAAAGCTTCCTCCAAAACCCAGTTGAAGCCCATCCCCGCTTCTGAAGAACAAGAACAGGAGCAACCACAGCCCGAGGCGTTTGCCATCAACGAACTAGCGTCGAAGATCATCCCTCCGGCGGAAGTCAATGACGCTGCCGATCGCGCTGCTATCCCTGAATCGCCTCAATCAAACACACCAGAGGCCCCATTGCTGTCACCAAAATCTTCAACATCTCCTCGCGCACGCTCTCCCGTACGTCCCATCAATACGACCACCCCGTTCGCACCGAACCTACCAGACACCCTTCCTCATACTCCATCGTCTGGATTGGGTCCACGGAAAAGGAAGGCGTCAGAGGACCTTAAGTCGGGACTCTTCGCGAAAGATCCGAAAGTTGAACGGGATGCGGCTGATGCGGCCAATGGAGTCACGACCGCAGTGACCAGTAATGGGGAGAAAGTTGGCGTCGTCGAGTTGGCGTTGACAGAAGCGCCTGCAGGCTCTGCTGTGGATCCCGAAAAGAAGAAGAAGATGCAGAGCGTGGTGGTCAGGACAGTATGGACGTTCATTATGATCTTCGGATTCCTGTGTAAGTTTTCTCGTACCTTTGCCCCCACGAGCACAAGCTTGACCACTGATAGAATATGGCTGGCAGTCTGCCTTGCCGCGGGCCCAGTATATATGATCATCCTGGTTCTCGGCATACAGACCCAGGTCTATCGCGAAGTGACCACCCTTTTCGGATTGACCATAAAGTCCAAGGATGCGCCCGTGGCGAAGGAGAGGAAGCAAAGGGATCCATGGAGCAAGACTTTGAATTGGTACTTCTTCGCAATAACCAACTATTTCCTATATGGCGAAACCATGATTCACTACTTCAAGGTAAGCTCTCTGCGCATTGCACAGCCTCCCACAGCCTTTTTTGACAACTGAATTCCATGACAGCATGTCGTTCACGCCGACGTTCGATTCCTACCGTTCGCCACTAATCATCGTCTCATAAGCTTCATGCTCTACATTTTCGGTATGTGTCAAGTAGTGCTTGAAAAGTTGTGAACCCATACTAACTCCCTTGCAGGCTTTGTGGGCTTTGTTGCATCACTGAAGAAGCCGTTCCTCAAGCAACAGTTTGGTCTCTTCGGATGGGTTCACATGAGCCTCCTGATTGTTGTCTTCTCGAGGTAGGCACCTGAACCCATTCATAACCACAGTTCACCTCCTAACGCATTTTGCGTTTAGTCACTTCATTATTGACAACATACTTGAAGTGAGTACACATAGAGCAGCAATCCGCCAGCCTCTCCTAAACTGTACAACAGGGCATGATCTGGTTCTGGGTGCCCGCTTCCCTCGTCATTTGCAACGACATCTTCGCGTATATTTGGGGTGCGCTACACTCCATGACCCTTGTACTACTCTGCACTGACCCCATCGACAGGTATGACACTCGGAAGAACTCCGTTGATTTCGCTGTCGCCCAAGAAGACCGTTGAAGGCTTCGTGGGAGCATTCTTCTCGACGGTTCTGTTCTCTCTTGTGGTAAGTGGCCCAGTGTTTTACTTATTCTGCTCAGCAGCATCCTTATCCTCTTCTTCAGTGGTCAACCCTCTTCATGCCTTTCCCATATATGACATGTCCAGCCACAGACCTCGGCATAAATGTATTCACGGCAGTACAGTGTGATCTTAATCCGGCCTTTGTGTGGAGGTCTTTCGTATTGCCGGGACCCGTGCAGGCGTTATTTGCCCCCTTGGTTAGTTCATCAAATATCCAACAAGAACGTATTCTCGATTGGACCTAACATTGACGCCCACCAGTTTATCGTGCCATCGATACCTTGGGCACCATTCCATCTTCACGCCCTAGTTATGGCAACTTTCGCATCGCTCGTCGCGCCTTTCGGAGGCTTCTTTGCCTCTGGCTTCAAGCGGGCCTTTGATCTCAAGGACTTTGGGCATAGTATCCCCGGTCATGGTGGTCTCACAGACCGCATGGACTGCCAGTACGTCCATGTTCTGCTCTGAGGAACTTCCACCGCTGATTGCGGCTCCCGTAGGTTTATCATGGGCATGTTTGCGTACGTCTACTACTCATCTGTAGTACGGATGCATGAGATCACCCCTGCGTCTGTGATGCAGATGGTAAGGTCGAGTCTTACGCTTGAAGAGCAAGTTGTCTTGTTTCACAGTTTGAAGGACTACCTCGTTGGGATGGGGCTGGAAAATGCCGTCAAGCAAGCCATCCGATAAATAACTTAGTGTTGCTCGTAGTTCCATATTGTCACTTTACTGGGGCGTAGTTAGTGCAAATCGAAGCTGCGTGTGCTGCGACGGGCTTTATAACCATGACATCACACAGCGCGTTGCCCCACTTCCCTCGGATTCTTAACCTTTCACCACTTTACAACAAATTTTCCACCCCCAACCACCAAACCACCACCAAACCGCCAAACCATTATGAGTGAACCACTACCGTCAATGCCAAACCCATTCATGGCTGTCGCAGCCGCAGCCGTAGCTCCCGCCGAGCCCACCCCCGAGGCTTTTGCTGCGGCTCCGTCAGGTACTGCTACAGAACCCGGCGATACCCAGGCACACCCTGCACTCGACCCAACCGCCACACCTATGGCTACAGAGTCTACGTCGACTGCTCTGCCAGAGCATCAAATAAACCATGAGGGAGCGGAGACAGGTGGAACGACGACAGATCTACCTCCAACCCTAGAGCCTTCTACGCGGCCATCGCTCGCTGCGGCCCCAAGCGTCGATCAGGCCTCCCATGTCACCGAGGCACCCTCTACTCCGGCCCCGGAGCTCTCAGTACAAACGCCTGTGGCAACACCTCCAGCTGCTGTGGCCCGACAGGAAGAGAATATCGATCCGCGAGTGGCGACCCTTGAGGCGATGTTCCCTGACATCGACGTCTCGATCTTGCAGATGATCTTGGAGGAGTCAGGAGGAAACACGGATACAGCCATTGAGACCCTTCTTGCGATGAGCGATCCGGACTATCAGCCGCAGCCGCATGCTCAGCAGCAGACTCAGGTCGGTCGCTTTAGACATTTAAGGGGTTGACTTGTTTTCTCCTTCTCAACCACTGACGACTCCGGATTTCCTTGTTTTTTTGTCTACTTTATCAAGCCACATGAGGTTGATCTCGACGTACAGCTTGCACAAAGGTTGCAGCTGGAGGAAGACCAGGCGCAATGGACGCCTCAGGCGCGCCGCCATGGATCCAATCCCCCACCACAGAGATACGACGGGCTGGGTATGCAGCCGCCGATTGGGCATGATGGCGGACAGTATCCTTACCAGAATATGACCCAGAACCAACAGAACTCGGCCGGCATGGGTGCTGGCGCAGGGGATTTCACTCAGACCGTTAAGAACTTTATTGCCGGAGCCTCTGCCAAAGTGTCAGGTGGTACAGGATTTGGAAGAGGCGGCGGCGGGAACAACACGAGGGAATATAATGCAGCGGCGTCACAGAATCAAGGTGCTCAAGGTCAAGGTCCGGACTACCGACAACAGTTCCTTGAGGTTGCCGAGAGTGAGCATCAAACGCCTATCGCTGCTCTTCGGATTGTAGCTCACAACTCTTTTAACGTCAGCGGGGAGAAAGTCGATCAGCAGCTTATTGACGAAGGCTAAGGCGAAGATACAGGAGCTCAATACGTAGGTCATTCAAGGATTTTAGTTACCCATAGCTGCTTTGGTTGACTCAGCCCTGTTACCTTATTTAGCCCGCAAGAGGGGCAGCAAGGCGGTGGGCAGAATGCGTCGTATGGAGGAGCGGAATATGCTCCACAACGACAGCAATCTCAGAGCCAGAATTACAGACAGCAGCAGTCCCAGAGCCCATATTACGCCCCAGCCTCAAACCCGACCCAGGCTGCTTATCCCGCTCCCGTACAAGCCAGTCCCAATGGTAACGATCAAACGGGATATCAAATCAATCCTCCCCGAACCAGTAGTAAGCGCTCGAAGCGACGTTCTTTCTACTCCAGATCAAATCCTAACGCGCTATTTTCAAACTTTGCCAGCGGACAGACAGGCTAGTGCTCTTAATGCGCCTAGCCTCCCGACAAGATCATCCTTTGATACTCCTGAGGGCTCCCGAGCGAGCTTCGACACTTGTAAGTATCGTCATCCCACACTTGTTCACAGCTCAGGATTTGACCATAATCTGCAGCGAGAATGGGCTTGAAGCCAAAGCGACCGGTGTCACTCATCAATGGTGGTATTTCGCAGTCACCGCCGTCTCCGACGAACACCAAGGGGAAGAACAGGGTGGAAGATGACGAGATCGAATACGTTACGTCGCCGTTCGAGGATGAGCGATGAGGATTCGAAGTAAGATGGGTGACGACGTCGGGCATATGAAGCAAGATACCCATGGGGAGAACTAAATGAATCACGGAAATAACGTAGCGGGGCAATAGTTTAGGGTCGCGAGTGTTTTTGATTAATCGGATACAAGCGTTCATGCAACAACAGCCTGAGCAGCGGCAAAAGGTTGTGCGTCTCCTGTCTGGGATAGAAGGTAGTGTTAGGTTACACGCCGAGCAATATATAAAGGGAGACTCACCATTAGTAGCCCCACTATTACATAGAGAAGAAACATAGTCAGTAGCGCAGGTATTGCCACGGGGAACATGAAACCAACCAATTAGTCCGAATAGGCCCATGATGGACCCAAAGACTTCAACGATCAGTATTTTGACGAACAGTTGAGGATCTGCGGCGTCTGCGAGGGCGGCGTTCGATCCGGTGATGCCCACAGTGATACCGCACATGAGGTTGCAGAACCCGACGGTCAAGCCGCCCCAGAATAGAGCGAATCCTTTTTGCGCCAAGTTTGCTCAGCTTTTTGATGGCTCAGTCCGCATGGACAACCTAGTGCGCACCTGTGAAGTAGTTGTCCGCCGTGTAAAGCTCAGTCTCAGATATCGGGCCGCTGCCGATCTTTGAGCTGAAAACAATCGCCATAATCTACATGGAAAACTTGATGAGGTCCTTGAAAAGGTAGACAATGGGATGTGCGTACCACGCCGTAGATGGCCACCACCTCGCAGAAGATAATGCTGCGCAAATCGCAGTGGTTAGCTGCGTCGATGCGACGACGACACCCGTATATAACAGCTATGGCACCTGATCAGGTTCTTTGTCCGTATACGCGGCGCCCTGACACCACCACCCAATATTGATGCTCCAGTGACAAAGATACCCCTACATGGATAGGGTATATCATTAGTGGTCCGGGTTGCTAACGTTCGGATTGGCTCGAAAGCCGGAAAGTGAGCCACGCACCAGCCTGCTCCAATGACACTGAGGCCGACACACAGTCCAATCCCAGTCATAGCCCACATGTACGGGTTCACTTCCTCGAGGAACTTGGCAACATTGAAGACTTCGCCAGAGCCTGCGGAAGAACAGGGGTCAAATTCTTGTGGCATCGTGGATCCAACGAGCATTGGCTCCCTCACCAGTAAAGAGTAAGTAGAGAGCGATGATGATGGTGAGCGACCCGACAAACGAGCCATAGTATGAGTAGTAGTACCCCATTCCTCTACTCAAGATGCGAACGCTGTGGTAGGTAGTTCAGATCGAAACGTGAGGGTGCGGGAATTCGCTCCGGATGATGTAATCTCGTTCGTCAAAGTGTCGCACAACAGAATGATGTATATAAAAGCACAGCCTGTATGATGGACGACCACGCAGACTTGAGATTACAGTTGAAATGTTTACTTGTTGTTGAAACGCTCCAAACGTCGCCGCCGCATCTCGTCAACGTCAACGGATACCACAGGCGAAGGCGGTCCAGATGAAGCAGACTCTTGCGACTGTGTGACGACAGGTGCAGATGCTACTACGGGCAATGTTGTGGTTCTTGCCGCCGCAAGCGTTTCCTCGACTGGTTGCATGCGTGACCCTATCCTAACGGGAAGGGGCACCTCTGGGACAGTGAAACCTTCCGGAACGTTCTCGAGCGACGCTCGTAACGCGGCTTGCAGCTCAGCGTCCTCATCATCCAACATTCGTGGCCCACCGAAGTGCTCTGGTGGTGGCAGATCGCGTAGGGCTGTATGCAGAGGCGTGGTCGGGAGACTTGCATCCATATCGATTGGGTCAGCGTTATCTTCCTCCGCTGCTGTGGTCCCTTTCGCCGCAGCCATGCTCTCTTCCAATGCCCTCCTCATCATCTCTTCCTCTTCCTCTTCCCCAGCAGTCTGTCGTCTCCTGACACTCCCGCTCGCAACCTCGTTCTGTACGGACTCGCGCAACGCCTCCTCCTGCTCTCGCCTTGCGTTAGCGAGCGTTTCCCTCTGCCGAGCCATGGAAGCCTGGAATGCGGAGAAAGCCTTGTCCGGAAGGTCGGCAGCTGCCTCATGAGCGAGTCCTTTTGCGAATACTGGCCCTGGGTCCTCAAACCCTCCTTCTGCTAGAGACGCCTGCAACGCTCTTTGAAGTTCCATGTCTTCGTCTTCGAAGCCAAAGCTGTCGCTGAGTAGGGAACGACCTTTGAGCTGATTATGACCCGAAGAGCCTGCTTGTACTGGCGACCCTCCACTCGGCGATTTGTATGATGCGAGCCTCGGGATCGTGGCCGCGACAATATCTAAGTTGGTCTCTGGGAGAGGACTAGATGATAAAGGGTTGTAGTCGTCAAGGGCTCGAACAACGAACACAGAATAGCCTATTGAACCAGTTCGATATTGGTATCAACGACGAAGCACGTAGATTTGACGCTGACCTTCCGCTTCTGCCTGTTGGAGAGTCATTGCCAGGAGCGTATTGGAGACATACTCTGGCCTCTTCAGCAAAGAGTTCAAGTTGAACCAATGGAAGTCTAGCGCGACGGGACCAAATCTCCTCAAGGTGTACCAATGGGAATCGAGATTGAGGACAAACGCGGGCTGAAGTCTGAAGAAAGGTAAGTAGACGTAAGTTGCGTAGACGAATGTACTTGATCACAGGACACGTACTCGGGCTGAGCCTGAAAGGGACGCATTTCTTCCCCTCGCCATCGCACCAGCCTAGCAGAAGTATCAGGCCGGTGGTCAGCCCAGCTATGTGGCATGGAAAATGTCGCCTTACTTCAGTCCGAACACCTTGACTGCATCGTCCAGAACCTGTATGGAGAAGAAACCTGCCCGAACGAGCATAAACGACAGCTGGTTGCAGGATACTTTGCATTGCGCCACTTGCCTGAGTCATCCATGTTATGGCTCGTACCAGCTCTAGGTGCCCTCTCGTCACTTCGGTAAGCTGTCTCCATATTATCCAGATTCTTAGCAAGGCTTGCAAGATCGGGCGCTGTAAACTGGGGCAGCAGGGCTCATAAGTTGCGATGCCCCTATGACGCGTAATGTGTACGCCAACTGACATAGTTGGCCTCTACTCCATAGCCAAAGATAAAGTCTTAATATGAGCGTTAGAGTACGGTTGAGTAGCTGTCCTGTCACGTACGAAGGAGGTTATTCAGGGCATGCTGGGCGCAAAGAGCTCCATCCTGCCTTTCGAAGTATATCCTGGAGATGGTGGTTTAGAACGATCCACGCGCCGCAGTACAGACGACAGCCTCTCACTGATTTATAAGATTCTCCATGTAGAGTTCAATGGAGCGAGTGTCTTCAAAAGGTGCAGGTTAGGTTACGGTCAAGACTTAAACACGATCCAGTCAGGCACCGACGCCACAGAACGTCATTCACAAGGTCATACAACTGCGCCATACTGTATACAGACTGAGCGCGTAGTTTACATAGCACCTTTAATCTTCCCTTGTAAGGAAACCTGCTCCACCAGCCCGTAACTTACTGACCAGATTATCATACCATCTCTGAATGACTCCCATCGGGATCATGGTCTGAGGGCCCAGGTTACTTTCGAAGGAGGACAGGTGTATGAAGAGATGCCGTACGATTCGCTCGGCGAGGAATGTGGGGTCGGCGATGCGTGACATCGCATTCGCATTCACATAACTTCCAGGTTGGTGCATCGAGGCGACCTGTGCGAGGACGGAATCGATGGGTTCGACGGATATGCCTAAGATAGCATTGACGTCTGAGTTGGCGCCCTGTTGTTCGCCGTTGGGGTCGATGCCTCGAATTCGGAAGACAGCAGAGGGTTTGTCGTTGCTCAGCCTGTCATGCGGAAGACAATGAGATCAGAAGGTACATCCGAGCGGAACAATATGAGAGCGTTCTCACTCACATCCCGAGAAGCTGGAAGGGCCGATTGGGCCATTCGAAGTATATAGTGGCGGCATAGCCAGGCGGGAATGGTGCTGTGGACGGCGCACTCAGCGCTCGATAACGCATTGACCACAAACTGTCGAGTTCATGAAGCATAAACTCACTTGATCCAATCAAGAACACAACGATATGACCAACGCTTCCAGCGTTCGGTATTGTGAAGGTCACATGCGTCTCGTCAATCTGAACAAGATTCGTCTGTCTGAGCTGCAGCAGCAGGATTGGCACTCAGTCCCGCAGTCGAGAGATGTGTGTTATCAATGTAGCATACACTCACGGCAGACGGCCTGATACCAAGCAGCCAAACATTGCGATGGGATAGACAGAGGATGGGTGGTATCTTTGACCTTGTTCGCTGGTGACTCAGCTCTCAAGGACTTCACACACGAGAACCACGTGGTTGGCCCAAGTGACTCAGGGGGTCACCCGTCCTCGAGCTCTGTTTCCAGCACGTAGTACAGTAGGCTGCCGCAAACCAGTAGTCCCAGCCCCTCTACCTCTTGCGGTCGGCGGTGCTACAATTCCACCGTTGGTCAGCTCAGACACTCATGGGGATGGTTGGATGAACTCACGCAACCCTCGTGCTGGGACCCCACGTCCTCTAGCCCGTGCTGCTCCTCTGCCACGCGGCTCAGCAGCTCGAGCCCTTCTTTCTCTTTCCTCGAGCTTCCGCTCCTCTTCTGCCTCTCTCTCGATTCTTTCCTGTTCTAACCGCTCCTTTCGCTCCCTTGCTTCTTGCTCTTGCCGTTCTCTCTCGCGAATCTTCCGCTCGGCCTCCTCTTCGGCGTATCGCTCATCCTTCGAGCGTTACATAACTTTAGTTTCATTGTCATGAGCTTAGCTATAGCGATTGAAAACTCACTGCTTCAGCCCCTTGCCATTGTCTGTTTAACAGCAGTCTTGCAGTGTGTTCAGTCTGGCTCAACATTGCGGTATATTTATTCAGAAGTTCATGGGAGTTATTCACTTGCTGGAGTAGTGTCTTGTTATCAAGGTCAGCATTCGGATGAAGTTTATATGATTCAATGAGTCGCCAGATACCTGGTTATTGACCTCGACCGCTTGCAATGTCTCCATGTACTCTAGAAGTACAGAGTTGATACTCTGCATCTGATACAATGTACTGCGTAGCTCCTCCTCTCGCTGTTGTGGATCCAGAGCTCGACGATCCCGAAGATGGACGGTTGGCGATTGCTCGACATCACCAGTCGGGTCGGCTTGGGATTCATCAACAATGGAGTCGTCATCACGATATCTCTGGTCTTTCGCTCTAGGGGTGGTCGGCTGGGACTGACTCCCTTCTTCATACGCCCCGTTTTCTGACTGCGCTACATAGCTCAAGTCCGCATCCGCCTGTCCGTCTTCTTCGTCACCGTCATCATCGTAGGTCGATATGCCACGCGGAGATTGAGAGGGACCAAAGAGGCTAAATCGAGGCGGCTCCTGTCGCGAAGAGGAAGGAAATCTCTGTGGCGTCGCGTCTGATGTGATAGAGAGTTCTGAGAGCGAAAGGTCTTCTCCCCCTGGTCCAGTCTTCCTAGAAAACGACAGTAATGGAGACTCTGAGAATAATGATTTCGACCGCGGTTGTAAGGTGAATGAGTCGGGCGTCTCTGGAGGGCTGGACATAGTGGCTGAAGTTGTTTGGGGGTCGAGAAAGGGGTGGGAGGCGGACGCGTGCTTTTCTGGTGGATAACCGAACACGGGGGTTGTCATCAGTTCCGCTCGGACCATATAAACGTTGTTGCCAGGACGTCATCTGGTACAAAATCTACCATCCAATCCCCTCACACTCTGTCCTTGAGCTCCGACTTCTCATGTGAGTAAAGTGCGAGAGCTCCTAGAAATGCTTTGGCATACTTATACCTGACTTCCTCGGCATGCTTCCGCTTGCATTTCTCTACCCTGGGTTCGTGGAACCCACATATTGACAGGCCTTCCCCACTTTTAATCGCTGACTCTCTTCTCTTCTTCTCTTTACGCAGAAGCATCCCTTGACTCAACTCCGAGCATATTCCAGAGAAGAAAAAAATGCGGTCAATGATGCGACTAGGTTCAAGGCGACTGGCGCCGTCAACACTGGCGGTTACCCCACATAGAAACGTACATGCCACTGCTCCCTATCAGGCGTCAGATGTTACACCCGATTTTGGCAAGAAGCATGTCGCTCGCGGTCTTAGCCGTGCTATGGATGCAATAATCAAGTCCGGAAGTGGCTCTTACCTGGAGATGGAGGATGGAAGGAAGATGCTTGATTTCATCTGCGGTATTGCTGTCACTAACCTTGGTGAGTTGAATGTTGTAGTACTATAGTGTAATGTTTTCTAATTACTCTTTCTAGGTCATTGCCATCCGAAAGTTAGCGAGGCAGCGGCCAAACAAGCGATGACTCTTGTTCACGGACAGGTATCATCTGATCCATGCAGCACCGCCTTATCCTCATCACTGAGATGGCTTCTTCATCACATCATAGTGTAGCGTGGCTTTCAGTAAGCCGTATCTGGAGCTGGTGAATCGCCTACTCCCCATCATGCCGCACCCTTCGCTGGACACTTTCTTCTTCTGGAACTCGGGGGCTGAGGCCGTTGAAGCGTCTATCAAGCTGGCACGTGTTGCCACCCGTCGCCAGAACGTCATTGCCATGGCGGGAGGATATCATGGACGAACATTCGGAACTATGGGGTTGACGAGGAGTAAAACCATCTATAGCGAAGGCATGGGCCCTTTGATGGTGAGGGTCAAACACATGTCATGTTTCATCCACGCTGATCGTCTTGTTAATTGTCATAGCCTGGAGTTTATGTCACTCCGTTC
Source organism: Tulasnella sp. 332 (assembly GCA_019632285.1). NCBI lineage: Eukaryota > Fungi > Basidiomycota > Agaricomycetes > Cantharellales > Tulasnellaceae > Tulasnella > Tulasnella sp. 332. The sequence goes on from WSTV01000008.1 coordinate 75,515, forward strand.
CCTTACTGGCACCAGCTTGGACTCCCTTCAACAACCTCTGAGGAGGAACTCGTTCGTCATTGTATGCACCAGCTCAACAACCTGTTGGCGCAGCAGACGAGTCCAGGTGATACGGCAGCGATCCTCGTCGAGCCCTTGATTGGTGAAGGAGGCTATGTTGCTGCTCCTCCAGCATTTTTGCATGCGCTCCGTGAGGTCTGCGACAAGCACGGTATCCTGCTCATCTGTGACGAGGTGAGAGAACCCTACCAGCTAAATAAACCTCCACACTGAGAGTATCCCTCCTATGACTAGGTTCAATGTGGTTTCGGTCGGACAGGAAAGATGTTCTTTAGCGAATACAGCGGAGTTCGTCCCGACATTATGGTTATGGCGAAGGGCCTGGCCAATGGATTCCCGCTCAGTGCCATAGTATCACGGAAGGAGATAATGGACAAGCAAAAGCCGGGTACTATGGTACACATTTGTAACGAGGCTCTGCAGGACTATCAGCTGATTATTCTATTCTTAGGGCGGTACCTATGCGGGGAACCCAGTATCGTGCGCTGCGGCCGTCGCAGTCACAGAGGCATTTGCCGAGGAGAATATTTTGGAAAACGTGAACGCTCGGTGAGCTAATTTCAGGTCTCCTCACTTATTTGCGAGAGTCGCCTGACCTGAAGCAAACACCCTCTCCGCAGCTCGAGGCAGCTATTCGATAGCCTTCACGAGCTCCAAAAGGACTCCGAAGTGGGAAAGTACTTGCTCGACGTCAGGGGTGCGGGTTTGATGGTTGGTGTCGAGTTTGCCAGTCCTACGGTCAGTAACTACGACACTGCGAAGAGATCCGACGCTCCGGAGAAGCTCGCGAGTAGGGTGGTGGCTAAGTGCATGGAGAAGGGGCTGATGCTCCTGACGACGTCCATCTTCGATGTCATCCGCTTCATGCCGCCGCTGAACGTGAGCGAGGCTGATATGGCAAAGGGTTGCGAGATCTTCAAGAAGGCGGTGAAGGATGTGGTCCGTGAAGGATAAAAAAAGGGTCAAAGCGGAGGGATCCTGTTTTAGCACAAAATGACGAAAAGGGATGTTGCATAATTAGCGCTGTGCGGCGGTGTGATCGATCGCCGCGTTGTTCCGTCCTCATGTCATTGACCGTGTGTAGCTTCTCCCACCGCACTGCTTTTCGATTCCCGTCTGGACTACAATCATCCACCGCTTTACCCTCCTTCCTTCCCATCCCTTTTCGCTCCGCTGCTGTCGCTGGTTCTGAGTCCGTCGTCTTTCTCATCTGCTCTCGCAGCGGCGCGAACATTCGGCTGGTTAGACCAAGCATCACCACCAGCATGTGGCAACTTCATTGGACTCTGGTCACTCTCTTTGGGCTTGGGCTGATCGTATCTCAGACCCAGGCCTACATCCCCGCCCAAGGAACTAATTCGACAGGTTGGATTCCTCTTACATATCCTTTAAAGAAGAAAACGGGCTAATGCGCTTTTCTTCTGGAGCTGGCGTGCCAACAATTGACGATGCGGATTCGACTATCCTCTTACGGTGGGCCGATGAGAGCCAGTATCAAGAGGCTGTTAGCAAGCAGCTCAGCGTTAATGGGAGCCTCGGAATCTCCAAGGTGAGCGGCGGTGTCGGTTGAGGGGTTCTCCGATGGTCTGCGTTTCCTGGAGCCTTATCTTGTGGCTTGGCCTCGCTTTTCAGGGTGCGTTAGTGCATTTCTGGGAGAACGCAACTATCCCAGCGTCCGCCGAGTACACGACTACGCCTTGGATCGCAATGATCGATTGTGACCGAAACTCAAGCGACGCTTCAGTGTGAGCTATATTTAGGCATCGGTGAGATTTTGCGGCGATGCTGGATGTTGACCTTCCTCATATTCCCTAGCGACGACGATATATTCACTCTTGCTAGGGATCGAGGAGCAGTTGCTGCTGTAAGTCCATGGGGTGCAAATGGACAGCTTTTCTTTCTCCTCGGGCCCCTGACCTGTGCCTGGATTCGTTCGCAGCTGCTCTATTCGACCCTCTCAGAGACATGCTACATCAATCCAGAATACCTCGACCCGGACGAGTTCGACAAGGTGCTAGACATCTACACGACTGTAACGAAATCCTCTGCCAAGTACGTTTGAACACTCGTTCTCTCATGGCAGTCCGATCCAAGTACTGATCACAAGATCACATGCGGGTAACGCACAGCCTTATCGAGTCCCAATTTGACGAAAATACAAACACGAAGCTGTACTACTTCTTCAACGGCACGAGGCTGAACCAGTCGGCCACCGCCATCGAAAATGCGATTGAGGGAGAGGGAGTGCAGCCTGGGTATCTCATCGCAACCCTCAAGTGGGACAATACTACAGATCCGGATCCCGGGGTTGGGACGAGTGGAGCCAATCCTGGGACGTCCAATAGTAACAATGGTGGGGGTGGTGGCGATCCAGATACCGGTCTTGCTATGTACGTTCCGCTGCGCCTAGTTATCTCAATGACCACCACTCATGATCAACCTGCTTTTGCTTGGAATCAGGATTATCCTCTACGTGATCACTGGTTGCGTTTCCCTGCTCTTCTGCATCGTCATAATATCCGGAGTACGTCGTGTCGAATTATGTATAACGCAACAACGCTTATCGAATTCATATCACAGATGGCTCGAGCATTCCGACACCCCGAAAGGTATGGACCACGGAGAGGTGACCCGACAATGCGAGGGCCGGAAGGAGCACCGCAGACCAGGGCTGCTGGCCTCACCCGTGCCATCCTGGATACCTTCCCGGTCGTCAAGTTCGGTCGCGGCAACATTGCCGCAACGGCGGTAGCAGCAACACCCCAGGGAGAACAGAACGCGTACGATAAGCCTTACAATGACCCAGAATGGGCTGATCCTCGCGATCATCAACCCCAAGGTTCGAACAGCCAATCCATCGAGTTGAAGATGCAGGCAGTGTCGCCGCCGCCGGGGCTAGGGTATACCGGAGCGCCTGAAATGACATCTCCACGCTCTTCGAGCAGCCAAAGGAGGAGCGGCAGATCGCATCGACGTCGCCCTTCACAACGGTCAGGTCACACGAGCGAAGGTGATCACGTCGTCAGGACTGAACCGACGCCCGAGATGATCGGCACGGAAACGTGTCCTATCTGTATCCTCGACTTTGAAGATGGCGACGACGTACGGGTACTACCTTGTGAGGGACATCACAAGTTCCACAAGGACTGTGTAGACCAATGGCTATTGGAACTCTCCACCTCATGTCCCCTTTGTCGAGAAGGTATGAGCGTTTTTAATCCTTCTCAGGAATGTAGAATCTTACCAGAACTTATGTTCCATAGATTTCCAAGCGCTCGAGAATATGGCCAATGGGGTCTCTCCAGAAGAGTCTGCGACAAGTGCTGAAGGTCCACCGAGCAGCGCTCATTCTCCTCAACTAGGTGCCCGCTCACAACGGGGCTTCACCAAGTACCTTCGTACGGCCCAGCGACGCCGCCACAGCGCGATCGGTGAAGCCTATGAAGAACAGCAACCCATTTGAGAGAATAGATGCATTGATATTGCTCCATGCCTTTTGATATGCTAACGAACTCGGACATGATTTCATATTTTTCGGTTACATTTATCCCCCAGCTTGTAATATCAACGTACACGGAATGGACTATTGCTTCATTGCATATATGTACTTGTATTTGATCATATTAGGAACACGTAGTTCTAGCGCCAGAGGCAATATATGTTGGTGATGGATGAGTTTGAACAATTTGAATCTACTAGTCGCGTTTGTCAGACCTGCTATTGTGGAGAGCATGTGTGTAGTGAGAAGAAGCAATTTTCTTCAGGGACAGAGTCTTCTTCTTGAATATTGCCATGCCACTGGGCCCACAATATAAGGGGTTTCAATAAATCATGCTCAAGTAAACATTTGCAGGGAATTGATTTGACTTGCTCTGCCAACATGACATATAGTTGTGGTCAACCCACTTGTCATGGCTTCATCCTGCTCCGAGTCTAATCCAACACGGGCTCCCCCCTGTAGGCACATCCACTATCCCATGGGACAGACTTCGGAACTTCCTCAGGCTATTCTTGGCTTTACATCAGACTACTTCTGATCATGTGTCTCTCTTTGTCAGCCTTCCCTCACTTAACTTACTTCTCTTCTCTTGCCTAGGAGGTCACCTGCCACTGCCCTGCACTTCTACTTTATATGTTCTCCCACACCACTGTGCAGTGTACTTGTTTCATGTTTGTAATCCTCCACTTATGTATCATATACATACCAGTAGTTGTAGAATAGGATGGAGTCATGAGATAATGCACAGTAGCTACATATGACATGGGTGGAGCAGTTGTGGTGGTTTGGAATGAGTCATAGGGGGTTTGCTCATATACATAAGGGGAGCTGGATTGTAGCCAGACTCTCCATTGCAACCACTTTGTATATACAGGTCTCTTGAAGAGAGATCCCTTGTACCCTGAACCATGCAGCCCTGCAGAACATTTGCAACTGCACTAAGAACATCTTTCACAAAAGTACATATTAGGAGTGTTACTCCTAGGCCAAACCCTGAAGCCATCTCAAGAGAGCTGACTTTACAATCACTCATATATATAAGGGGAGCTGGATTGTAGCCAGGGTCCCCATTGCAACCACATTGTATACACAGGTCTCTTGAAGAGAGATCCCTTGTACTCTGAACCCTGAACCTTTTGCCCAAATGACAGCAAGAACATCTTTTGTGAAAGTAGGTATAGGAGTGTTACTCCTAGGCTAGAACCTGAAGCCAGCTCAAGAGAGCTGACTTTACAGGTCTTCTGGACCTGTGATGGGTTGTCATGTGCTGGCATGATGGAGTGCTGCATCTTTTTATGGATCAGCTCTACATCAGACTTTGAAGAGGGGCCATACAATACTAGTGAGGAGGAAACTGATAAGCATCTATGGGCCTCAGGTGATGATGAAGCCACAGGATCATTTGACTCAGGTGCTCATGAAGTCATTGCTGGTTATCGCTGGAGCTAATGGTGCGCTTATGCTATGCTCCGACAGATGGATGGAGACAATCCCGACTATTTTCTGCATGGCAGCTCAAAGGACTAGGTGCCCATAGGGGATAGACCATTGTAGTGCCACAGCCACGATTCCTTCAAATTCAATAAAGAAGGAAGGAGGGTCCAGCATTCTGTAGCGACTAAGGGATGCTACACCATATTTATACTAGCATGCGGGGTGGGGGTGTAACGCAGGAGTGAGCGGAAATAGTGGATACGATCCCGTTCCGTGCTTTCCCGAGTTGTGGACTAATCAGACAACTGTACGATCAGTTTCTTCTTTTTCTTCTTTTCGGATCCACCGATGATTGCCCCAGCCGCACCCAACTGAAGCCGCAGAGCACCGCTCTCGTGGGCGGCGCGGATGGCATCCACGGTACCAGCGGGTTTGCCTCCGATCAAAAGGATGGGGAAAGAAGCCGCGCCGGTCAGTCGGAATAGAAGTGGGGTGAGTGTATCAACGTCGCCTAAAATGACAGGAAACTCGATTAATCACGAATAAAGAGATCAGGTCTAAGTGAACGTACTTCGCGAATCGACCTCGAAGATTGCCGGAGCTGGAAGAAGCTTGTACGTTGCGATGATGTTCTTGATCTCTCGGGCACGAGGCGAGTGGATCTGTGCCACTCACATCAGATCAATCTGAGTTTGATGGAAAAGAAAGACCTCATATGCCGCTTACTTCAGAGAAGATTATGATAGGGTACTCAAACCACGTGTTCTGCACAACGTTATCGAGCTCTGCACGAGCGCGATCCCCGCTTCGAGTGTTGAAACCCAATAACAGCTCCGCTGGTATGGGCAGATTTGGATCAACGTCCATAATGTGGTTGCTGTGCATCAAGGTGATGAAATGGATGACGGCGGCGAGCTCTTCTTCCGCATCCATGATTAAGGCCGGAGGTGGCGCTCGGGTCCTGACATTGGCGCGCGGTCCTCCTATGCGGCTTGGACGCGTATGGTCATATCCGTCAACATCAAGTCCGTCTTGAGGTGAGCGCACCACTTCATCGCTTCCTAGCTCAGAGTTTCGTCGCGGCTGGTAGATGCGTCGGTAGAATGTGGTGGGATGGATGTTCAGCGTGGTGGTCGGGGGTCGTGTAGAGATGAAAGTCAACACTGTGAAGAACAAGACGACAATGAGAAGTGCCGTGGAGGCACGTTGCTGGCGGCGGCCTATAGATAATCTGGAAGCGAAGCCTGCGACTGTATTTAGGGTTGATCGAAAGGGAGGGTGTTGCTGGTGCAGGTGGGTGGCCATTAGATTGGCGGTCATCACAGTAGTGTGTGTTTTGGAAGGGGAATCCCGGAATATAAGTATCGCGATCAGTCAATTTAGGTTACGGATCCACGAACGCTTTGCTAGGAACGGGTGATGTGTAAGGATCTTTGTGACCTGACCCACGGGTAGGGATTGACAATCGATATTTGTGATATGCCGCGATGACCACAAGACGAACGGAACATCTGGCCCGGAATGGTTTCAGTAAGAAAATCATCAGGTCCCATCCGCCTCGGATTTGGAAGCTGCTCGGGAGCCAGGGCAGCATAAACGATTATCTGACTTGTTACTATCCTTGGAACGAGTCTCCGGATGACCACGAACTAATGAGATGAGACTTCAGCAGAACAAAGCTGATTGAAAAGACTGCGGAGAACCCCCTCCTGAATTAGGTGTTGCCAAAGCTATGTGGTTCTAAGACGATAGGAACCCCTGACGCATTACAACCACTACAAAGATGGCGTCCAGCTCAACCCGACTTAAAACTCTTAAAAAGCTCTTTCGCCCTTTGCATCGAATTCGTGAGGCACGGACGACCAAACCAGGGACACCCGCATTCACGCCCATAAATATCCCTGATCGATTCCGTAACTTCCCTTTATGTCATGATCTTGCTCAACCCAGTAATATAGCCAGCTACCTCGACCATGTTATAGACAATTATGATCGGCCAATCGATACCAGCGAGTTTAGTGGGCTGAGATGCACTTAGAATTGAGCGCAGGAAAGGATCGGTGTTCAGTCAGTTAGCAACGAAACAAGCGTCCTTTTCGCCTACATAGAAATGGCGGACTCTTTGATAGGAAAATATATGAGCATTTTTAAAGCTCAACGCGGAGTACGTCGCATGCCAGCGTCGATCTCACAAGGGGTCGGGGGACAACGAAGTTGCGTTCTCGGGGCGGCTAACGGTTCTGTTTTTACGAAGCTCTGCTTGGCCATAATAGAAAATCCTCTAGAGTTTCGGGTCTTTCAGTCTGCCAACCGCATCTTGAACTTCCGCAACATTCCTGTGAGAATTGGGTACTCGATGCGGTGGTCAAATATAATAATAATATTTTGGATAGATGGAATGTATCGATACAAAAACAAGAACAACAATTAATTCACTTTAGTTCGCCCTCTCGGCTCTGCCTGGTCAGCATACCGAGTGTGCAGCGTGTGAAAACACGATGCGATGTGGAAAAAATGGGAAGAACAGTGCGAACAAGATGTTTGGGTGAGAAGTGAAAAACAGGCGAATGCGAGGGTGCGTTTGTGCATGGCCCTCGCCTGATATGGAAGAGGAGATGGCGTGGAGATTATGATGAGGGAATAACAATGGGCAGTGGCAGGAAAGAACAAAGCAGGGCAGCGCACGTCATAGGCGTGAACTATGAGATGTTTAGGGCGTAGTGGGACATCAGGCCTGAACTTGGCGATCACACAAGCGCTTCCGCGTAACAATTCCTTGTGCGGTTGACGGCTACCAACAACTAATTGCTATCTCGGATTTTATCAACATTGACAAGGTCGATACTCCAATACTCAAGTTTGACCTCGCCATCTTATTACCAGGACACTATAAGGATAAAACGGGCGACATTGAAGCTACTATCCCCACGCATTGGCTCTCTCAGCCCTCTGAAGGCGCGGGAGCCATGGACACGATCCAGGAGACAGAAAAGACAAAGATGGCATGCCAACCTCGATTAGAGGGTCACGGCCACATGTCAAACGTGGGCATTGATGGCTTGGAGGTGGATGGAAGGGATAGCGCAGCAACCTTCAACAACGTTATCAGCCGACGTATCTTCCCGTACTGACTCCCAAAAAAACTTAGGCTCTCGCGCCCTTGCTAATCTCATGAGAAGTGTAAGCATATAGGCCAACAACTCTCATCCCAAAAATGCTAAGTCCTTGTACGACTCAGAGATTGCGGTGCTTCTCTGCATTTACGTTGGTTATCGCGACATTGGCGAGTCAGTCTGTTGCGCGCACCTCATCCCAGGTTCAACATGTTGGGCCAAAGAGCTCCCGGAGGTCATTTGCGTGGAGGAGGATAACGAACCACCCCGCCCCTCGAGCCCTCCCACTTCAATTTTTTCAGGAGCTTGGAAATGGACGCGGTGGGATTGTTTCTCTCGGTCGCGTTGGCCTCCATTTCAGTCGACTCGTTGTCGGTAAGACTCTCCCTGTGACGACTTTGAAACAGCAGCTGGAGGTCTACAAGCCCGGCCTGTAGGTTCTCGTTGGCAACTCCGTCCCCAAGGTATATGGCACGCACATGCTTAAGTACCCGCTAGATCCAGAGAACGGTTTCTAAAAAAAAATTAAAAATTAAAAAATGCGTTGCTTCTCACCGAGTACGCAGGAGATGCACTATCATCGTTTGAAGACCTCGATGACACGCCTCGGTCAGTGTTGACCATCATTTTCATTTCCTCCCTCCACTTGCAACACTGAATCTAAGTAATGAATGTCATGAACTAGACATCGGATCCCCCGAACGGCGATGAAGTTTCATGGCGCTGGTTTCAAGCATAACGACTTCTGTGCACCAAACCCCACACTGAGTCCACGGATCGGCAAGATCAGTCATTGGGACTGAGCGAGCCGAACCGCGTCGCATCCCGCATAATCCTAGCCTTGGCTTATGAGCTTCATAGACTTGTAGAGGACCTTAACTTGGATGGGTGATGATGTAGCAGGGATTCAAATACACCCAGCCACTTGGTTGTTCCCCAGTGATCTATGTGGAGGAGGAGAATCGGCCATGTACGGGGATCGATATTGATATTATATATCTACTCTTTCGGTACGATGCACAGTAGAGAAGGAGCGAGCGGTATGCTACAAGGCTCTGCACTCTGTACTTCAGTTGAACTGGAAGAGACACATCCATGCCAAAGCACGCTGTATCTTGTATCCTCATTGCGAATGGCAGCCTTCTCGGAGAACGCATGGCATCTCAAGACTCATCTAATTTAACTAATAAGGATCTGGGAGCCGGCTTGGACTGTGGCAGCCAGAACCTCACTCAAGTTGAGAGACGGCGGTATTGGATGCGTAATGTATAATCTGGTTACGTAATAGTATGCGCGAGGCGAGGTTGCAATCTCGACCGCGTGCATGCCATGAATTGAGGGTGACCTTGGCTTCAATCTTCCCTTTTCTCAGTCAGTGTCAGGCAACAATCCACTTTGTTGTACTACACTGGGTGCCTTCAAGGGCCCATCCAATGGACCACAAGGCTCGGCCCTACGTTGCAATGTCAACAGTGAATCCACTATTGTTCACAAGGGTCCTTGGATTCTTCCTCGCACCCGGACTGCATGCTCGCTCACAACGCGCACGTCGCACCTTTTGCGCCAGTCGTTCAATATGCTATAGCGAAAAGACTCGAATTTGCGCATAGGAGACCAATTAAATTGATGAGGCTTCGATCGTATTTTTTTTTGGGGGGTGAACACGTTGCCATAACTCGCCGACGCCCGATCTGCTCAGGGGTCAATAATCAAAGCCGCCTTAGCTCAGTTGTTGTACCCCGATTGCGGTTAGATTCGTTTCCAAGATTGCGAGATTGGCCAATCAGAGCTCTTCGTGCACGACTTACCCTTTGAGCCTTTGTGTTATCTGACCACACCGTCCCTGGATCGGCTGCAAGGGCTGCACTCGTTATCGGGAAGATGAATCTCGAGTCTGGAGCTTCTGTTGAATGGGTCTCTTGCAAGGTATAAAGATGGCTAGCAATGAAGTGAAATTTGATACTTCACCTTCCCCTCCTCCCCTCCCGTCCTTTCACGTCCTCCACGTCCTCTCCGCCCCCCTCTTCCATTCGATCCAGTCGTCATCATGAAGTTCAACCAGACGCTCACTTCTTCCTCACCGCTACTCGCCCTGGGGTCGTTGCTCTTCAATGGCACTGGCATCTGGTGAGCATTCATTCCTACACCGCAAATTCTTGAAGAGAATTACGCTTATCCTGTTTTACACTTTCCTTTAGGCTCTCTGGATCACAGACTCAGCCGTCAAACGCACCATACAGCGTCGTCCTCGATTCTGAGACTTCCACCTTCACGACCTATCCATCTTCCGGCGCTCTCTTCACCCAGTTCGGCCTCTCTTCAACTGAGGAGCACAGCGTGGACATCAACCCATCCTCCATCCTCTCCTCCGCTATCATCGAGGTTGACGCCGATGCGAACACATCGACCCGCATTGACGACAGTCAGCTCTTCGCCTTCACTCCTTCCGACTCTGCGATCACTGTTCAAGGTGATTGGATAGCCAATCAGTGCCTGGATAATGAGCAGAATGTATACGCAGGCACCTGCCACACGTCCCATACCAGTGGGGACTCATTCAGCTACACGTTTGAGGGTAAGCATCCGATCCGACTCTTCTATGGACTCCAAAAGCTTACTACCTTCCTTCCTTCCACCAGGTGATGCGATCGTTGTCTATGGCGCTCTCGAGAATACACAAGCCGGCTACACAGTGTCAGTAGACGGATCTAGCCCCACGACTTATACTGGCAACGCGGCGTCAGAATCATCCACTTCTTCGGTTGTCCTCGCTCTCGCCAGTAACCTCGGATCAGGCAAACATGTCATCACTATCACGAACAAGCCCACTGATGGCGTTAGCAAGCTTGAGATCGACTACGTGAACGTATGGGGCAACATGTCGAGCAATAAGAGGTGAGAAGAAGCCGCAAGAGCCATCTTTATATTGGTCACATTATAATGATTGCCCATTACTCTTTCTCTAGCAGCTCTTCTGGAGGAATTTCCAAGGCTGCCAAGATCGGGCTCTGCGTCGGCGCTGTTCTCGGATGCGTCCTGATCGCGCTTGCCGTTCTGATCGTCCTACTCCACCAGGAGAAGACCAACGCCGTCAAAGCGGCCGCCGCTAAACTCCGGAGCAGCGACACGTGGAGCTTCGGGTGGATGAAGAACGAGACCGAGAAGGATGCGGATACTCGCTCAGTCGCGAGCACCGTCGTGGAATACGAGAAGACCTTGGGCGGCACGCCTACCGGTGTTTCGTTCCCCGTCCTTTCGCGAGCCCCCAGAGCCGCTCCGCCGACGCACACCAAGATGACCTCGTTCGATCAACCTTGGCTCGAGAATGGGCCTCGTCTCTCCAGCATTCACCCACTTGATTCCGACTCCTCTTCACCGCCGTCACGATTCTCTCGATTCTTTTTCAAGTGGAGACGTTGAAGCATTTGAACTGGGCTCCAGGAATGCCGCTCTTTCTCACCTAGTTTGATACTAGATTTTTCAAATCTATACTATCAGTAATTGTCCCCCTTTTTTCGTTCAGATGTTTTACGCTACAATTGAATTCCTTTGAAAATATCTGCGCCTCTCGAAAAACGGGGTGTTGAATGTGCCGACTTACATATATATCGATGAGAGCATCTGTCAGGTCATTTTGATATGCTGCCGTGGCTAACGATTGTAGACGGGTGTATATCTCTGTTGGCATCGGTATCGCACCGGGCCTCGGAAATCGTTTTCAAAGTCCGTGAACGGCGGAGATGGGGGTGGGACACTGCGCAACGACGCCTACACCGCTCTCTCCTGCCAAAAGGTCGACAACACTTGGGAAGACGGTTCGCAGGACTTACAACTCGTCTCCTTTAGCTTACTGCTTTAGACCAGTCGAGCTGTAGTTGAGGACGGGATCGAAAGGCCCCAGCTCTTTTGCGGTTGCGATTGCGATTTCTCTAGTCCGCGATTCTATATTAGCCTGGTGGCTCAATTCAGCTTTTCAAAGTCCATTCACTTGGGATCGAGGTTTTTCTTTCTTTCTTTAATTGCTTTGGCCGTGCTCGTGGCTACATATATCAGCATCTCGACGTTGACCAGCGACACGGTCCCTTCTTCGCCCTCCCCTCCATCTCACTCTCCAACCATGGCATCCGAAGATCAGCCTGCTATACACTTCGAAACTTCTTCTCTGTCTCTAAGCACCTCCGAGCTCGATGATCACGCCTTGGACATCCCAGATATGCTTAGTCCAAGGCGCGGCAGCGACATGACTGACCCAAACTCCCCAGCCACGCCTCTGAACACCTATGCTTCCAACTCGAACCTATTCATCCGCAAAGTTTCCGACACTCCTTTTGAAGCGCCTTATGTAGGAAATCCGTATGCTATACCCAGCGCCAGTGCCAACTGCATCGATCCGACCGGCGGGCACCCCTCCTCATTTGTAGACCCTTACGGCCTCAACCTCCACGATAACGCGTATTACTACGATGAAAAGTCGGGTCCACACCTTCCCCAGTACTTTCCAAATGGTCATGGTCATGAGCAACACAAGGACTCAGTCACAAGCTCAGAGTTCGCCTCAACGTCGACGAACGCAGTGGCAGCACACCCAGACAACTACGTCGCGGGCGGTCTCACCGAACAAGACCTTGCAGACTACTTCGGTTTGGCTTGGCCTATCGTCCATAATGACTATTTATACGCTAATAGCCACGTCCAAGACGCTCGTGACGTCGTCGCGTCCGAACCGAGGGCTTTCACAAAGGGGTCGCAGACCGTACCGATGGACGTTGACATCGGTACTGATGATGTCTGGAACGAGGGTACATGGTCTAATCAACTCTTACCGCCCGTTCCCATGTTGGCGCCTCCATTCTCACCGCCCCCTTCGGCGACGTCGTCGTTGGTCGTCCAGAGCCCTCCGCCGATTCTGGACGCCGAGACCGACGCGACTTCTCACTTTATATGGCCTGAGACCCCCCAGGAAAGCCCGCCCGCTATGAAAGCAACACCAAAGCGCGCTGCGGGGAGGAAGAAACGCGTGACAGGGGACTCTGCTAAGCCAAAGAGGAAACCACGCGCCTCCCCACGTCTGAAAAAGAAGAGTGAGGCTATTGTAAAAGACGAAGCGCCCCTAGTAGCAGCGGAAACAACCATTCCTCCTTCCCCCAATAGCGTGACCAAACCTCGATTCAAACTCGAGACTCTCCTCGACGTCAGTCCTTTTGGCGCTCCGACCCTGCCTGGGTTACTCGGTCGCTCATATTCGGAACAATTTCCCGAAGGCCACTGTCTTAATGCTGACTTCGTGTTCAACTACAACTTGGAGGCGGAGATTGGGGTTGGTGGCTTTGGCTTCGTCATGACCGCTAGACATCGTGGGACGCAGGCTGAAGTAGCAGTCAAGTTCATCGACAAGGTTAAGATCCCCGAAGAGCATATCGTCGAGGACATCGGTCTAGGATGCTTTGTACCTATTGAGGTCTCGGTTTTGAAGATGATTAACCATGAGGGAGTTGTCAAGTTCCTGGAGTTCACTCAGGATGATAAATTCTACTATCTCGTGGGTTTAACCTGTTATATCAACGATAGTTTATTCTACCTAATCTCAATACTTTCTTTGGATAGGTCCAGGAGCTGCATGGGTCCCCTTGGCAGACGTCGAAACAAGCAGAGCAGTGCCTTCCACCGGTGACTCCGCCTGTCCAACCGCCGACGACCCAAACGCCCGCGAACCCATCACAGCTGCTCCCTCCCCATGCTCTCTACCCGTTTCCTTGTCCGGACCGAGCCACATCAGTGCTCCATCCTAGCCAGCCTCGCAAATCCTCACTTCCTATTTTGCCTCATCAGCCCACTCAGCCTTTTCCAATGAGTACCGTCGATTATCCGTTTTCTCCGGCGACGCAGTTGTCTCACTTCTCATTCTCGCCCGGGAGTCCGGTTCCTCGCGGTGGAGAGCCTCCATCAGCGTCCTTCCCACCTGGACCGTTGACAGTCCTACCATTCAAGATGCCGATGTCTATCGAGGTGTCTCCTACGGAAGGCACCTCTGCTAACAGCTCCTTCATCAGCCATGTCTTCCAACCCATATCCTCTTCCTCACCGGATCGTGAAGAGAAGACCATAAAGGCAAGCCCTCCTACCTCTCTTTCCACACTTCCTACGATTGCGGCCCTGTCGCCTCCTGTGGAAGGCGTGGTCAGACCGAATATGTCACGGAGGCCCTCGCACGACCTTTTTGAATGCATCGAGCAGCACAAAAAGCTTGGCGAAGCGCAGGCACGATACGTCTTTAGCCAGGTCGTAGACACCGTCGATTATTTGGCTGGGTTAGGGATCTGTCATAGAGATATCAAGGATGAGAACTTGGTGGTTGACGCGGATTTCAATGTAAGCCTTGAGTCGAAGCTCCGCCTATCACACCGGTCTTGTCGTTGAGCTAATCATTTACTCGCCCTTGAAAGGTCAAGCTCATTGACTTCGGGAGTGCCGTCATTCGAGATGTCACGCAGCCGGAGCCATACTACAGCACATTTTTCGGAACCGTTTCGTTTGCCTCGAGTGGTTTGTCTATTGCATTTGCCTTTAAAGCCAGGTCCCTCTCACTAACGCGTTTGGGTCAATCTCAGAGATTCTCCAGGATCACGCTTACCGCGCGCCTCCTGCCGAGATCTGGACTCTAGGCGTGCTCCTGTCGTTCCTGGTCACTGGCGAGTCACCCTTCCCTGACAAAAGTTACGCCATCGCTGGGACTCCTGTCTTTCAGGACATTCGCAGGGACGGCAAGCCCCTCAGGCTCAGCAACGATCTTGTCGACCTGATCCGAGGCTGTCTCCGCCCCGATCCGGATAAACGGTTCACGATTAAGGATATCAAGAAGCACCGTGTGAGTGATTATCGTTCGTTGGACAAAGCGTCAGAACTTATATTGATGAGATATTGAATCGGGTTTTAGTGGCTTCACCCTCAGGGTATGGTTCGATCGTGATTTATATCTATTTATTTGTGTTTGGGCATAAACTTCCGGCAGTGTCACTGGATGCCTCATCCATTCAACTCCTTCATCCTGACTCTATGTTCCAATCCATCATGGTCGATGTCGACCGCCTTTCCATCCAAAAACCAGCCACTTTGATGATCATCCGGAACACGCGCCCTGTTTCCCCTTGTTTTGTTTTGTTTTGCTTCCTCGTCTATACATGAATTCTAGACCTACTGGGTATCGTAGTGTTGTACGGCGTCTATGGTTTTTCATCATAAATGATGTGTTCCCAGCGGTCACGGTGGGTGCTCGAAGCGTTGCATCCTCTCTCGTCCCTCCGCTACCTGCCTTGCTCGCATCTTGCGTAGCCACATAGCCCTTAGAATGATTCTGACCTTCGGTACGCCGGACTGAAAGTTGTACTACATCAAACATAGCATATGTGAGCAGCTTGATTTGTTGGGGTGAAATGCGCATACCTCTGCTAGGTCCATTAACTTCCCAGATTCCTCTAATCGAAACACTGGTATCAATGGCCACTCGTGAAACTGTATTAGGCCACAACTTACCTAGACTCATCTCAAAGAGCCACGTCGAGACTTCCTGAGGATTCATGCCTGGCACGGCTTTCTCGTTGGCAAGAATGGGCATGCTGATTTCAGAGCACTTCAGATCGGAGGGGGGAAAACAAAAGAGAATGTGGTAGACTTACTAGATAATCCCGATGCCGTCCCTAGCGGCCAACTCTTCTTCGTCGAAGTGATTGACCATTGAGGCTGTGTCGCTGTCTTCGCCGCTCGACGAGCCGATCCAGACGTAAGTACTGGAGGGGGCATGCGAAGGCATGACTGGAGTGTCAGAGCCCCGTCTCAGCGTGTCCCTCGACCGCAGCTCGGATGGGGACCCTTCGTCGGCCAGCACTCCTATTTCCTTTGTCGCTTGGCTAACAGCCTCTGTTTCTGCCGCCTGCGCCACTGAACGATTCACTCCCGTATCGCCATTTGTCGTTGTCGGTGAAGGATGGACTGTGTTAGTTTCAGAGCCCGAATGAATGAGCTCTTTCGGCCATTCAACACCCCTCGGCCATTGCGAGAGCCCTTTCCTGTAAGAGGATAAACGCTCAGCCACTCCGCAAGCTCCTGGAGGTCGCAGTGTTCACTAACTTCTTCGCGTATGACTCGGCGCGGGTGAACCATAGATCTTGAGAGTCCGCACTCGCATCAAGAGAGATGATACAATCCACGTTCCGCCGAAACAGTGGATAGTACGGAATATTAAGCTCGGCACCTGCGTCCTAAAGTTACGCATAAATCTCAGATGTATGACTTGGTTTCTAACAGTGGTTCTCGTACCATCAGTCCGATAGTGTTGGCATCAGTGATGCCATCTGGACTACCTTTCCTTAGGCGGCCCGCCATGCCGCGAACAAAGTTGGGGAGCTGGGGATAGTATATTCAATAAGCGGTTGCATTTAGTGAGAGCTATATCCAAACTTGCGGCCTACCTCGTTAGGAGGAACCGGGTGGACGTAATCTATGTCAGTCTTTTGACTTGTCACTAGTTCGGTAATCCAGTTATATAACGGCCCCGGGAGCTGGCGGATGACCGGGATTACTTCTTGATAGTAATGTCTGCGCCCTTGGAGCCTCAGTGTGCGGTCGCAGAGGATATAAATCGACAGACGACCTTACTGGAGGGATGCGCAGAAGGCTGATGCAAATATTCTAAAAAGCTTGCAGCTCAGCAACTTTACACATAACAGGGAAGTCTCGTCAAGACTAACCCGGAGAGGATAGAAAAACCGACTTCAGGCTTATTCAAGGCATGAGGCGTAGACTTCTTGCGGAAAAGATGAGGTTGCACAGCTTACGGTTCTATTCAAACTTCTCCCTCTATCAAATGACCGACCCAATGCCCATGACGGTATCCATGCTATCAAACAACGAGTCAGATGGGCGAGTAGTATTTTCCATGAAAAGAACGGGGAGCTCACCACCTAGCTCGTCGCATCCGACCTCGTAAGGGGAATACTCATACCAAAGCCAGTTTGACTCTTCTCTCTCGACGACTTTTTCTTCCTGTCGGAAGGTCCCAGTTTGCCTGTTGGCAGTGGCAATCTTCTCTGCTGTCTTCTGTAACTTTTCTGCTTCAGAGAGATGTCTGCTGACGGCCGTGAATATGGGCATAGGAAGGCTCGCGTCATCGACCGGCACGCGAAAATGACGAGGGGATAAATGAAGCGGGTTCAATTTCGTAACATCCTCAGGTGTAAACAAGCGAGCGGAAAGGAGTGTGCCTTGACAAATTTGAATAAGACAGTCTTAAATACATGTGATACGGCGAATGGCAGCTTACCGTAGATGTCGACCAAAGATAGACTGCCGTTTGGGGCAGCTAGTTTGTTTATGATCCCGGTGAGTAGGTACTGGAACGCACAAAAATCAGTAAAGTGGAATTGAGGAACTATTATGCATGAGTGCCTAACCTTATTCGTCGGTTTAGTGATCAACATATCAAATGTAGCAGTATCAATGTAAGAAGATTGCACACGACGTCGAAGGTGCTCAGCAGCAAGCTTAGGACTGTACGATCCAGAAATTCCGCTGTAGAGGGCGCCCAAAGTCCAACAGCTTCCTCTATACGCATGGATTGTGTGATTTAGTTAGATACTTATAAATTGAGATACTGGATTTCACGCACGAGATACCAGCAATATAAGTAGTAACATCCAAGATCCCTGACGTCTCCGCAGCACGAAGGGCCCCAGCAGTGTTACACATCGCCCGAAAGCCTCCTCCACTGGCTAATATGACCCATCAATAATAAGAACTGGCCTTGAGGCGCATGAGTCGATGGGTTGAGCGCACCTGCAATTGCAAGGATCGGTAGATCCCTCTCGTCCAGTTCTTCCACAGGGACATCCAATAGAAGGGAAAAGGCACCTAGCATCTTCCTTTTTCGTTCCCTCAAAAAAGCTTTCTCGGAGAGGCATAAATCATCTCCAATCCGAACATCTGCGTCCCACTCCAATTCGGGGTTCACCGCGTAGTCTGGTGGTGAATCAACAATTTCCGACCACAGACTGCCATCCCCACGTCTGAGCTCCGTCATGAGGGCATCAACCTGTGAGCGGAGTCTTGTCAAGGTCATGGGCCATTGCCAATTGTTGACTGTGTCGTAGAGCGGTCCAAGGTTCACCAGCTGCCACCCACTAAAGCCGCTGTAATTCCAGCCTTTCTAACACTCACATCACGATATCAGATATAGGAAGCAGTTTATCCGATGGTTACCTGACTCACCGCTTCCAGCTTCTTATCAATTATTTCAACAACAGTCGGTCTGTACTCGATACGATCTTCGTTTTTTCCCTGTAGTGCCTAATAATCAGACAAAAGAAAGCTCAGCTCGTCTCCGTAGTTGACAATCTCCTGTAGGGACATTCCTAACTCACGGTCTCCAGGCTTTTCTCCTTTGGCTTCAGCCGATTAGCTGTGTACGTCTGAACATGGTCCCTCAGCCCAAAACGCCGTGCAGAACTGTAGTGATTACTGAGGACAGCGTAGGTACCATAACAAGCCCCAACAGCAGCCCCGATCCCTATATAGGCTGATAAGATGGGCAGTTGAGAAAAGGAATGGTGGCAAGCGTCACATCAACTTACTCCTCACTGAGAAAACGCTCCTATTTGAGCCAGCGCCCGCTTTGGTGCTCAAAAACTTCGGCAAGCACCTAATCACTCGGCCATGACAAACAGCGTGCTTCCCACCGCAGATGTGAGCAATGTGCATGCACCACAAGATGGAGGCAGTTTCTGATGAAGAGAGCGAAGGTTCGCGGGATGGCGAGAGCTCGTGGTGTTTGCACGTGCAATACACCATGACGACGCGGGTAAAATCTAACTAACGGGCTCGTATCACAATCTATGACTGACGTAGAAAGCCGAAAACAATTGAAATATCTCATGCGGGTCCTTCAATAACTTAATACTGAAAGACCAGAAGCTCTTCGCAGTCTGCCCCAACCACTACTTTCCCACTGAGCTCATCAAATGTTGCACGGCAAGCATGAGTCCTCAACATGCTCCGTAGCTCCTCACCTGTGGTGGAGGACGCACCCGATTCATTTGTCTCTATCCAGTGAAGCTGATCATCCGAGAAGCCGAGTTTCCGTGCGACCAAAGGCCCCTCCTCGTCGTTCAAGGAGTATGTCCATATCGTACGATCATTGGTGTGTGGCGCTATATGGATCGCCATGGCGCGTTTTCCCAATGCGCCAATCTGAAGGTCGAGGACCTGGCTTGGCTGAGCAATGCGATTTAGCGTAGAATCTGAGTCGTATTCATCATTCTCCTCTTGGCCTGCAGTGGTGGGAGTATCAGACTCCACAGTGTTTCCCTGGACTCTGCCAACGTTCTTTTGTCGCGAGCCTTGATCATCCCCGAGAAGTAAGAGGTCGAGTTCTGCTGGAACGTTGGGAGAGGGACGCGTGATAGTGAGCCGATAGTGGTCAATAGACGAGGGAAGCGCAGCCAGAACGTGAAATGAGTAGATGCAGGCACTCTGAGAAGAATCAGAATCATAATCAAGATGTTGTGGCGGGGTGTAGCTTGGGGACGACATGGTGGTTGTCTGAGCTTGTTTGATATCGACTCGAGAATGTGGAAGAGACGCATGTGCGAGAATAGAATCGGCTTGCATTGTGAGAGGGACTTCGTATAGCTCGATGGTGATGCCCCGATTCTTGTGGCGGGTAACCACTGCGGTCACCAAGTCCGGCAACAGCGTTATAGAGTCAACCCATAACTAAAAGGCTCGGGCTTAGTATTTTCATGACGCTGTGGAGTGTGGACCACTTACCCAAACACTGGCATCATTCAGCACAATGCTGCGCCGTGCATGCGTGGTAACATCCTCGAGAACCAGCAGACCATTCAAGCAGGCTAGAGCGACTACCCCCGATTTTTCCAGACCGATGGCCTTGACGCCATGAGTAGTTTCTACGGCTGGTAGATTCCGCGGAGGTGACGAGCCGTTATCATTTAGCGGCACATAGAGTAGAGAGCATCCCAACGTCTGGCTGAGATATCAAATCTGAGTGAATGGCTAGTATTACCCCATCCGACGAGACTCCACTCACCTGGTGGTGTATGCAAGAACAATGCCCTGAGAGCCTTTGACATTCATCTCACTGGCGTGATAAACGAGTGGCCGATCCTGCAACGACGCTCCCCATACAACCTCTCCGCTGCTTCCATTTTCGAGGTCCCAGCAGACTATGTTGGTGAAAGCCAACGTAACGAGATACCTGGATCTGAATAGCCATACGGAAGAAACCGGGGTGTGGTAAACCGCTCGAGATGTGGGGGTAGGAGAGGGGGAAATCAAGTTCAAATGCAGCTGTGTGGCCTTTATGAGATGTCCTTGGTAGTCGAAAGTGTCGTCCTCATCATTATGAGGTATGGTGAGAGATGGTAGAGGCAGCCTCGAAACCATGAAGACGCGTTTCCACACCACTCGGAGGTTACAGAGCTCGTACAGCTGCTTGCATACCTGAAAATATCAATAATGATCAATAAAATGGCGGCTATACCTTATATTTGACCGCTTACGATGCTAATCCGAACCAAAGATTTAGTGTCCAGGAAACTCAGTATTGAAACCCAGAGGTCCTCAGGAATGATTTTAATGAGTGACGCAGGCATTTCTGCTTTCAAAGTCTATATCATCTCCTGAGCTTCAAAGTAGCCTTATGTCAGAGGATTCCAAACGGGTCGGATCGGACGAGGTGAGTGGTTGGACTTGAATGCCAATGCGGGGTCTGACATAAGGCACTGCTGGATTCCTGCCTGGACTGAGGTTTCATCATCCACCAAGCAGCTCACAGGAACCTTCTCCACCTGTGCATGTAAGCTGTCGTTTTGCTCGTCCATCTCTTCGTTTCTCGAGACGAGCTAAGTCTTGTGCCACTCTTTTATCAGGTCGACACAAGCCAGCACTACCGCGAATAAGCCTACCTTAGCTGTGAGTCCTTGCACCTTGACACTAGTCATTGTGATACGTAATATCTAGACTGATGGCTGTCATCAATGATAGGGTGTCCGTTTGAAAGCTCGTAAAGGCAAGTGCCCTCGTGTGCCCAGTCATTCGCGATTGCCACCATGTACCCGTCATCCACGATAAGATCCTGACCATCCACCACTCTTACAGGAGCCGTCAAAGCACAGGCCAAACACGAACCTGCAGGTGAATTGGTTTCAAGCTTATTCTGAGAGTTTGTGACCTGACGTCGTGTGTCACCTAGTCTTCCGAGATCAGCTCTATAAACATCTCGAGACCGTACCCGAAGGAGACTTTGACGCCTACTCCAACAAACTCATCGCCGCAGGGGCCACACTTGAATATCTCAAATATGCCGAAGCGCTCTTCAACATCTTGCTCGTGGGCGGTCTGCTTCAGCCTGGCGGGACGTACGTCGAGGATGGCGCTCCGCCTAGCCCTTTCTCTGTCAACAATGCCGCTGAGCCCCCCAAGATAGAAGAGTTGAAGAAGTATGTAGAAGTCTTCAATAAGCTTATCCGAAGGTGCGATTCCCTATCCTTTCTGAATGCGTTCATTGAAACTGCGCTGACTTGCATCCTGTGCGGGATAGGTATAAATATCTCCAAAAGCCTTTAGAAGAGACGGTGCTTCCCGCACTGCTCCAGTACGTGAACAAATGGCCTGAGGGTCGTCGAGATAAGGTCGCGGTGACCGTTGGTCTTCTCATCGCTCAGGGCTTGGCTAGCGCTACTTGCTTGCTGAGCTTGACTAAAGATCATCTCGTCAAGGAAGGTACGCAGTGATTTATCATTTGTTCAATTGTTCCGGCGCCGATGCCATTTGCCCCGTAGGCATGTCTCTCACGGTGGTCACGATCATCTTCCACACCATTATCGCGGAGCAAGGAATGGACTTCCTCGCCGGCCACCTCAAGAAGGGAGGCATCAAGGATATGATGCTCTTCCTCCCCGCTCCTAAGCGCGATCTCAAACATTTGGAAGAACATTTCAAGGCTGCCAGCTTACCGCAAGTGGTCGAGTGGTACGTCAAGAAGCAGTACGCGGTGGTCAAGGAGAATGTCACGTCTCACCTGAAGGAGATGTGTGACGACAACGAGACGGACGATCGCATCATTGCATACATCAAGGAATCGCAGGTCGAGAGCCCCCTTCCAGAGCCCGAATTGGTACATTGCATCTGGCAAGGGCTGATGACGTCCGTTGACTGGCCCAGCGCTCGGCCAGATCAAATTGAAGCCCTGACTATCAAGGAGGTTACTGTACGTATTATGTTTGATGTTGTCATCAAATATGCTAATGACGTCTGGGTCTCACACAATCACACTTTAGAGATTTGCACCAATCATGGAGCCCTTTTGCAATGGTCCCAAGACCGAAGTGGCCCTGATCAATGTTATACAAGTGTATTGCTATGAGGATACCAAGATCATCAAAACGTTCCCCCAGATTCTGAAAGTATGTCAGGTCTCATCAATCCTTATTACCGGGCGCTTTTGAGTGGCGTCATCTGACATGATGATTCTCTTCCTGCAGGTGTTATATAACAAGGACTGCGTCTCAGACCAAGCCATCGTGTATTGGTATCAAAAGGGCGCGAAGCCTCAAGGGAAGCAGCACTTCTTGAAGGCAACTGAGCCTCTCGTCAATGTGAGCTAGGGACGTTGTCATCCGACAGTCTCCACAGCTGACCATTTTGCGAACCGAAGTATTTGCAAGCGCAAGAAGATGAGAGCGAGGAAGAAGAATAGTCGCTTTTGCCTTCCGTTTTAGATCTATTGTTCCAATGGATGATGTACAATGCCTGGTTACTCCACTGCCTTAGCTGTCGTCAATAGCGCGAGGCTCCTCCGGGAATACCATGATTTTCCAGAGACTTTGAAAGCCAGGTTCCGACTGTCCAGCAACCCATTCATTCATTATTTGTGTCGGGGTTCCCGGAGGCAATTTAGCCGGACCCGAGCCGATCATCTTAATACTGACCCACCATACCCTTGAAATCGATACAACCGTAGTCGGTCACCAGACCATACCCTGCTGGATGTCTCTATCACCACCAACCTCAGGCTCGCCCTCCCACCTGGAACACCAGGACTCCCACCTAGCAAAGAGAAAGCGTATGTCATCGAACGGGCCATCCCCACCTTACACAGAGCCTCAGTCTAATGGACCATCGTCGAGCATGAACGGTAACGGCCTGAACGGCCATTCTGACCATAATGGCTCTCACGTACCCAAGAGAGGAGCCAGAGCTTGCACCGCGTGCCGAAAGGGCAAGAATCGATGCGAGGGCGATGTAAGTTGAAACTTCAATATTCATTTCGTGCCTCTTCCCCGCAATCCGGCCTACTAGCTTTCGAAACATCCAATGTTGGAACACCCATTGACACTTCACACATTCATAGTCTCCATGTCGTCGCTGTCAGCTCACTGGGACAGTTTGTGTGTTCGAGAAGCCGGAACGGAAAGCGGGTCCGAGCACTCCATCCAACCCGGGATTGGAGTGAGCAATCTCAATATTCATGCTGTTCATTATTGATCTGGCACGCGACGAATCTAATTGTCCACGCAGGCGTGTATCTCGTCTGGAGGGCCAGTATCTGGTCATGCAGTCCCAGATCATCGGCATGCAGTCCTCTCTAGACCGCATCCTCGGAGCTCTTCAATCCACGCCGATGGCCATTCCGAACTCCTTTTCTCCGACGGACTCCGGACCTCCTCCTTCTTCAACGCTGTCAGACGCATCAATATTCACCCAACAACAACAACAATCACAGCAACACCAACAGCAACACCAGCATTCGCAACAACAGTCACCCCAGCAACAAAGGAACGAGATGGGCAGCCACTCATTCGCGCTTCCGAATGCTCCATCAGGAGGGGGCTATTTCCCACCACCCGCACATGCACAATCAACAATGGTCGAAGCCTCCAGCAATCCCAGGCGAAAGAAGTTCCCCCCTTTACCCGGGTTTGCTCCCCCACCACACAAGGTTATTCTATCTTCCCCAGTGCTTCTTTTTTTTCTCATCTGAGCTCATGAAACTTCCCCTTTCTACCTTTTAGTTCGCTACATACGGAATTGTCCCAAGCACAGCCGTGAGCTCGGATGATGAGAGTGAAGACACACTCCCCCGCGCAAGTCTCAATGCTCCGATCGAGGCCTTACAGGGCTTGGCGAACGCTGCTGCGGAGGCCGCCGCGGCTTCGCAGACGAACGAAAGAATGTAAGTCCATAATGTTGGTCGCCTATTCCGCAGTCTGTATCCGACGGTACCGAATATCGGAAAAACAGTGTGAAGAAACGTCGGAGGGTCGAGATGACACCTGCGAACGCGTTCCCCAACGTTCTTGACAAGGTCAGGCGACACTCTCCGCATCACTCGTTGTCTGGCTATCACCTGACATGAAATATGTGGTTTAGGGCTTAGTGGCAGAGGGCGAAGCTCGGGAGTTGTACTCCATCTTCTTCTCCGGCTGTCATATCTTCATCCCGCTCTTTGATCCAGCATACGATACATTTGAAGGGCTACGAGAGCGAACCCCGTTCTGCTTTGACGCTATCCTGGCGGTGGCAGCTAAAATTAGGGCTGGTACAGGTAAGTCCTTCTAATGTACCCTTTCTCAGCATTATGTAAATGGTTTGGGCCATCAGGACCCCCAACCGCTACGTTCCATAGATGCCTAGAGGAGGCGCAAGGCCAGTCTCCCCCACTTCTTCAACATATCAGGATGTCTGAATTCTTCTCACACTGACAGGCATCGCACGGTCGACCTTGTTTGGCCCTGTGGTACGGAAGGAAGCGGTCCAAGGTAAGTCTCTTCCCTTCGTCGGAAGGTACACCGAGCTGAAAGTAGTGCACTGATGCCTTGAAGCTATGCTGCTTCTGTCTGCTTGGAGTACAAACGGTTGGCTCCCAAGCGGTCACGCCATGCGCATGGCGCTTGATTTGGGACTGCATCGCGCTCTAGACAAGTTAGCAGAAACCGGCCACAAGCCGAGGAGTGATGAGGAAGAGCGAGATCTCAGTGAGGAAACCGGCTTTCGTTCTCGGGCTTTATCGGAGTTCTCACACCGAAACGATCATTATCCTATCTATTGCAGTCGTCTCCGCACGCATCTGGCTTTGTTTGTTCTGGTTCGACCACCAGTGGGTTACGTTCGAAGCTGTTTAACGTCCCTGTCGCTGAAAGTTAATGCATTGATGACTATCCAAGGATGTCTCTGGGAACTGGCCGACCTGTGATCTTGCGCGACGAAACCTCAGTAAAGCATTGTCGTATCCTTCTGTCACATCCGATGGTCTCCCCGACAGACGTACGTTTGGTATCGTTGGTAGAGCTGATCGCACAAAAGAGTAAGGAAGTGCTTACACTATATTAAATCTATGTTCTGACGAATTTGATACACAGCTCAGATATACGAAACACTTTCACCTTTCAACGGACAAGTGAACAATAGCACCATGGCGTTGGTTAGGCGAGCTAACATCGCCCTCGAGAAGTGGTGGGAGGCGTGTGACGTCCTGCATCGTGAGGGTTACATATTATCTGACCCAGAACGACCTCTAACACTGCTCTTTTGATTGTTATGCTAGGACCCATGATGGATGAAGAGGCCCTCATGCGGAAAATTCTTTCAGTTGAGCTTATGTTCGCAAAGGTGTGGCTCGTCTGCGTGGCGTTGAGAGGAGTTGCCTGGGACAAGATGCCCTTCGAGCAGCGGGAATTAGCGTTCCAAGCGAAGGAGGCAGCGTCTACATGTCTCGCAACGTTCTTGCAGAGCCATGAATTCCGGTAGGTGGATGCCACGACAGACGTCTCATTGGCCCGAAATCATCCCAACGTGTTTTTATATCTAGTGCTGCTCTGCGGTATGCAGTCCACGACAGCCTGGTGACGGCCGCCTTCTCCGGGCTCTTCCTGTTGAAAATCGCGAACCTTTTCCCTGGAGAAGTCGATATTGACGGGATCATGCTGCAAGTCGAGCAGCTCGCACAGCTGTTCTCCGAGGTTGCTGCCGAGAGGTTAGTCTTGAGTAGATGGGCACAATTCGCCAGCATAAGCCCACCTTTAACATTGTTCATAGATATGCATTGACTTTGCGTCTTATGCTCGCCAATCTGCGGCGCAAGATCGTGAGGGCAAATCCACCTGTTCAGCCACCACCGATGCTGCAGACCTCCGATACCAATGCAACAGGCATGATGTACGATGCACCACCACATGCACCACCTCAGCTACAGCCGGTACCAACATCCCTGGAGGACTTTGGATTCAGTTGGCCGGACGGCGTCTTCAGTCCAACCAATATACCAATGTGGTTGCAAGAAGCTGTGCGTGACGGGCCATTGCCTGCGCTACTGGTAACATTCTGACGTGGTTTGCACTTCACAACGGCCAGAATCTTTCGGACCTTGGGATGCCAAGTAATGCATATGACGGGATATTCATCCCCATGAACACTGGGTGGAGTGGGGATATCGGCCTCATGCCTGAGGCATGGTGACTCCCAGCTGGGCAGCAGTTGGGGTGCTTGAAACAATCTTGAGACCAATTCTCGATCAAGTGACGGAGCAGGCTGTAGTGTGCGTGTATTTGTCTCTGTTGTATGTATGTATCCGGTCATGTACTACTATCCACCGACATTTGCCATGCGAGTTCCCACCCATTCTCACACAAAAGAAAAAGAAAAAGAAAAAGAAAAAGAAAAAGAGAAAGAGAAAAAAACCGAAATTTGCCATCAAATGTACGTACTCAAGACGCAGTGCCCTCGTCGACAATGCTCCACATGTACCAAACCGCCAAGGATCTGTACGGTGCCCATCGCGCCGTGAGCTCCTTCATCTCCTCTGGAGTCAAAAACACGCCCTTTCTGAAGAGGCGAATTTCATTTAGAATACGCTCAGATCATTATACATGTGGAGGCTTACTTGACTTTCTTCCCGGCAAGACGAGACTTGACCATGGCAATGGACAAACCGTCAGGCAGGGTAATTGGATTCAATACTAGCTCGTTGTCCTTGGTGGGAGAAAACAAGGCAGCTAGTGTGGAAGGCTGACTAGCCGTTTTGGAATTCGACTTTTTCGTTGGTGTCGCCGGCAGAACGGACAGGTTGCTTGGTGCTGGGAGAACGGAAGTAGACGGCTCCTCCCCTTCAACTAGAGGCGCCTCCTTTTGTGGGCTAGCCATAACAACACTGTCGTCTCGGGTTTCCTCATCTGCGTCCGGTGCGCCCGGTAGGCGGTGAGGTGCGATCCTTAACTTCTTGGAGGCCTCGGTAGAATGTGACGCGTATACCCATCTTAAAAGGCCCTTTTGAACGCCCAGGTCTCCGCAGGGTAAGACATCAGGACGCCTATAGATCTCGTTGTAAGCAAGGATCACAATATCTATTGATTGAGCGTACCTTAAGGAGAAGATCAAGAACATCTCGACTGTCCATGGGCCGATGCCTACAGAGTAACGAGTGGTCAAGAGCGGCCCAGAGACTGGTATCAAATTATAGACCTTTGACCGCGATGAGCATGTCATAAATTTCCTGATCAGAGGATTCAGCTAATTTGGACGCCGAGAGCCGGCCGTCTGCGAATCGGCTGGCGAGATCAATGACTGCAATCCATGGTAGTAGCGGTCAGCAAGGGAGGCTGGCTGAGCTGGCCGTATGTCACGCACCATATTCTGCTTTGCGAGCGCTGAGGCCAGCTGCGCGGAGAGTCGGGATCGGAGTAGTTGAGACCTGCCCGTGAAAATGTTCAAGACGGGCCATTGATATCGGATGTGGGCAGGGATTACTAACCTGGTGAGCGCTTGGGAAGAATTCTATAGGTCTATGAATACCTTAGTGTCTAGAATATGACTGGCTTTAGGAAGTTTACTTACTTTTCTCCAGGTGGAGGAGGGACTTCTGGTAAGGACGAATCGTAGAGGCGGATAAACTTATGCTTTATGGATCTCGCAGCTGTTTGAATTTGAATTTATTTTTGCTTCACGTGGCTTTCCTCTAGCTGAGCGAAATCTGATATATACCTTTCCAGGATATCTGCTGGCCAAGTATGGATGAGGCAAGTGTACTGGATGGAGGGTCAGTGTCAGCCTGACGCAGGCAGAGCGATGAGCGAAGTACTTGCCGGAACGGTTCAACAGCATCTATGACTTCAAACGGTTTGCACGGCACTGTTTCAAACAGCTTGTGAAATCTGGCATCCGCGGCGCTGAGATGACGCTTTGCTTCGTCCAATGAGAAGACTAGGGTTGGAGGAATGATCTCGGTGGTTCCTCCAACGCTCACTGTCGCAGGAACTCCTGGCAGCGGCATTGGCGCAACCTCACTGGCATCCTTCAGCTGAGGGTCTGTGAGCGGGGTGTTATCTAAAATAGTTGCAAGAGAAGCCCCTGCTTTCTTTTTCTTGGAAGCGCTGGCTCGGCTTGGTGTTGCGGGAGATTGTTTTCGCTTTAACGTTGATTCTGTGGCAGTAGGCGATGCCCCAACTTGCATTGCACGAGCCAGCGATCGAGTTGTCCGAGGTGTCACCATCAAAGTTTTATGATAGGTGGTTTGCGATGGTTGAAATGTGGCAAGGAACATTCAACAACCCGTCCATCGCGCGGCCTAGCACGACACGGCCGCGCCGCCCGTCTGACTATGTTGTGATAACACATGTACGCGACCGAAGTCGATGATGCATAAGAAAGCGAAATATGACAGCCTAAGAGATTGTGGTTATTGTCCTGACAGTCCGTGCAAGGAGAGTGAAATACGAGGCAACAAAAAAAAGGAAGAGATATTATCCTGATCGCGAATGATTATGATAGATGCAAGTGAGAAGAATGGGCGCCGCTGATGCCCTATCGATAATTTGGCAATGTCTGTGAATGCGAAGGATACCGATATGCTACAAAATCTTCCTCTTGTGGGATGAGAGCGAGCTTTTTCGTAGAGTTGAGCGACGCGCGAGCGTTATGAGAGCCATTGGATCGCGGGTTCCCTACGTCGGAGAAGGACGAATGTGAGATGGAGTAGTCACGACCGTGGTTGACATCGTACGGACGAGCAGGGGCCAAAGTTGCTGAGGACGAGGCACCGAGATGCAACATCGGTGGCAAGGCTGGCGAAGTCTTTTTGGTGGGGGCGAAGAGAGCTGAAATGCCGAATCGACTCCGCGTTTTGGACCTCCGGCTCGAAAGAGTAGCGTCTTCGTCATCCGGTCGTCGTGCTAGTTCAACTGGGCCGACCAAGGACCTTCGCGACCCACCAAATTCGTCATACCTGGCCGGGATGGGCGGAGGTGATGTGCCTCCGTTCTGATTCGGGACTGCCCACGATTGACGTTGAGCGCTATTTTGTACGCCGTTCGGAACACCGTTGAAAGACTGTCGACGGGTTTCGGACTTGAATGGAGCATGAGGGGCGAGGAGGTCTCCTTGAGAGTAGGATTCGTTCCTGTTTGCGTATAGGGTAGCAGGCCTGACTGGCTGCTTCGGTGCCATAGAGTTATCATATGGCAACGGGGGCAAGGATTTTTCAGGATATGTAGGAGTGGGCGACGGTGCAAGTGCTCTCGCCTGCTGCATGCGGAGATCCGAAATAGATGGTCTCCTGTTGTTTCGTGACCGGTAGCTATCATCCCTCTCATCTCCGCCATCAACATCAAAAGCTCCATCATCCCTAGAACTGCGAGGATCGTCGCTCCCGTTCTCCCTATGTTACGAGCAAGCCAGGAAATGACAAAGTAAGCTAGATGACATCAAACTTATCGATAACAGCCATGCCTCCGACTGACCGTGAATGAGGTGAGGTCAAACCAGTTGACAATGACGGTGACGTTCGGTGCTTTGAGTGAGGGCCATGGTCCGAGCGACCATTGACGAGATATGAGATGGGTGGGGGCGGTGCCAATGGCTGCGACAAGTCCTCCTCCACGTATCTCTGGGCCTTGGTCTTTGGCTGCTCTACTGGATCTTTGCCCTGACCAGTCATCAATTTCCAGAGCTTGCCCAGTCCCTTTGACTTCTTCTTGGTTTTGGCGCTGGATGCTCTATCGTTGGCGACTTCCGGCTCCGTCACGAAACCTCTGTCGATGTACTGTGCATCGCCTGCGCCATGGACCATGGACGGTGGCGCGCTGAAGTCATAAGGAAGTGCCTGGCCCACATGTGCTCTACGGTCTTGATCAAGACCAAGACTAAATCACGAAGAGAAAATTTGAGTAAAACATCCTCAACCATTGGTAAAAGCAGATTGCACGTACTGCATGTCCATCATGCTTCCTGACAAGGCAAGACTCGACTGACTACGGCCGTTCCAAGACCTATACCCGAAAAACCTTCTCACACCAGTGGTGGTGGTATCGGTAGACATGTGGGATGGGGGGCGATTCATGCCAGGGCGTATGCTGCTCCCTTGGCCACTAGACATCACAGAGAACCTGTTATTGGACGAGGGCGAGAGCTGTCCTACACTTTGGTTCGCCATCGCGTATGGAGAAGCTCCTTGGTACAGAACGGTGTTGTCGATGGTCGGGCTTGGGGCGGAGTAAGCTGAGGCGGCATCGTTGGTACCAGTAGCCGACATCCTCAATCGCAGTTGTCTGTCTGATAGTTCCTCCCTCTTCATCCGGGCACGTTCTTCCTGTTCCTCCTTCTTCAGGTCGACCCTCTCGACAATCAGCCCACTCTCCAGAAGAGTAGCATCTCTTTCGGCACTCCCCACGGGGGCGTTGCTGTAGACGCTGGCGGATCGAGGAACTCTGATCGGAACACCCACTGGAGGTAGACCATTTGGATAGGTCTGTGACTGTCTGATACTCAGATCCTGCGATGACTCCCGTATCTGCGAGTACGTTTCCCGCATGCGATTGTCCAAGAGGCGAGACTCCCGTACGGCCTGTGCCCGGGCAGCAGCTTCGGCCATAAGCAATGCGCTCTGAGATTTCAGGTACGCTTCAAGCGTCTGCCATCGCGCCTGTGGTTCTTTTGGATTCTACAAGCATTGGGTGTGGGTTTGTCAAAAAATCAGTAGGTTCAAACGCATATCAAGAAGTGAGACGGGGTATAACACTGACCATCGTAAGCCAGACTTTGAGGTTCTCAGTCGACAAAGGCCATCCTCTCGCTTTCGGCCTGCCCGTGCTTTGATGGTAGTCGAATGAACCTAACGACATGCCCGACATCCCGGCCCTGTGCTCCGCCTCGTCTTCCAACCTCACTAGTTCATTATAAGAAGCATCGCTTTCCCTCTCCCAGACACCTTCCCCAAGGACGTCGATATCGGCCATGTCACGATCTCGCATCATGCACTCTATGCACACCTCTTCAACCACCACTGAAGCGACTTTAGGCCCACCGCGTGTTTGTAACTGAGGCTGGGGGTCGTTGATGTATGACTGTTGCTGTTGTTGTGGAGAGGCGCTACTAGGCATGGAAGGATAAGGAGATGCTTGGTTCACAGGGAGGGCCTGCATCGTCTGGGGATAGTATTGGCTAGTTTTCCTCCTCGATGGTGACGCCGCTGCTCCGTACGAGGCGTCATGCATCCCCATCCCCATCCCGTTGGGCGCGTACGACTCCTGATTCATCCTGCCAAGGTCTGGACTGGAAGTCGGATTCGGAGGCGATGGACTCGAAGATTGGCGCTGTGATGGCTGCCGTCGACTGGGCCCGGGCGCAGTGCCATCAACGCGATCACGAGAGCCATCTACGACACCGTTCGGCTGTTGGGATGGTTCTGCTAGAGAGGATTGTGAGCGTACGGTGCCTCGGTCCCTTGGCGATTGTTCCTGAGGGGGAGGAGGTGAGGATGGAGGCCTGCCAGTCCGTGAATAGACTGACGACGTCGCGCGTCCACCGCCAGAGCCGATCCCAGCCATTCCATTGTCGAATGGGTAATTTCGTGTTGGCGTGGTGTAATGAGGGGAGGCAGCACCGGGCGGTAGATACGACAGCGATTTGGGGGTTGTGGTCGGACTTGGCAGGCTTGGCGAGCCCATATCTGTCGGCGGTGTATCCACCTGTTGAGATATGCTTCCTGAAGGTAAGAAGGATGATGGACTGCTCAGCCCGCTGATCTGTCGTGTAGGTTGTGGTTGATTATGGGATGCAGCGGGGGATGTCGCGCGGGGATCAGGTCGCGATGGGGTAGCCGCTGCCGGTGGCTGTTGAGTCCACTCCCTCCCGTCCGACAACGACGACATGGACGTGTCTTGCATCAACACCGGATCGATCGGCGTCCCTCCTCCTCCGTAGGGAATATTATCGCCATTGGCTTCGGGAGCTGTATTTTCGTTACGTAACTCTGGCGATGCAGTTGAGATTGCGACACCGACGCCTGCTCCTGCGCGTGCGGCTGTGCTGCCGTCGTCGTCGTACATGTTCCCTACGATATCTAAGGCGGAGAAGGAGCCGAGGTGGACTTTGGGGAGGGACAATCCAACTGGAGAGGTGGCCATAGGAGAATAATGCTCCCCGGATTGCAGGGGCAGAAGAGCATCGAGTTGGTGGCTTGCCATAATATGCCGTATTTAAAGATGTTTTTTGTTTTGTGAAGGGGCACACGACAAGCGAGATAGATGGGACCTATGGAGAAGTGATTCTGCGACCAGACGACGGGACGCGTGTCTGGGGGATAGATAGTGGGAGGACGAAAGGTGGAGAGAAAGCGAGCCAAAGAGCCAAACCCAAGAAGCCGGCGCTATCGGTCAAGGCATAACACTCTTGGGCGCCACAAAACGCATGGCTTCATGGTCCGCTTTTTTCTTTCTCCTGTCACCATGGCCAGGGTTCGGGCTTCCGAATAGCTGTCACGTTGCAATAATCCAAGTGCCAAAAAAAATGTGTAGAAAGGTTCACGATCTGCCATTATGGTAAAGAGTCGCTGATTAGACTGGAAACAGAGGCTTGACACCATCCAGCGATGCATCCGGTAACCCTTATTTACTTCCGGTACCTAACAGAGGACATGTTAGACATTAAAATCAGGAGAAAATACGTCCATAATTAGCCTCGTGCAATAATCTCACCAGATAACTGCCTTTCGCGATCTTCGCATCTTCCTCTGTAGTTGGAGCATACCATACAGCAATGCCTCAGCTGTAGGAGGACAACCTGGGACGTAGATATCGACAGGTACGATGCCTGGGACCAGGAACCATGGCAGGTCAGAGGATGAGGCATTGTAATATGAAGATAACAGGCCTTACGATCGCAACCTCGCACGACTGAATAGGAATAATGGTAGTAGCCTCCTCCATTAGCGCACGAACCCATAGAAATAACCCATCCTATTGCATAGAATTTCCAAGATACTCATCAGTACAACAAAGCGGAAGAACCCAACTCGTGCAACGTACTCGGTTCTGGCATCTGATCATAGACCTTTCGGAGAGCGGGGGCCATTTTGTTGGTTAGTGTTCCGGCCACAATCATGATATCCGACTGCCTTGGACTAGCACGGAACACGACTCCCAGACGATCCTGATCATACCGAGCTGCAGCCATATGCATCATCTCCACGGCGCAGCATGCAAGACCTACACATCCGAAAGGCACCGTGAGCTTTTCTGGACCTCGGCATCGGTTTCTGGGTTCAGCATCCTACCGAATGTCATAGGCCACATGGAGCTCTGACGAGCCCAATTCGCAACCTTGTCCAAGGTGGATAGAACATATTCTAGTCTCGCAGAGCGTACCATCAGTGACATTCTCACGCGCAGAGGACACTCAACCGGCATCAATCCTACTCACCGACTTTGTTCTTGGGTGTCATGAGACTCTGCTGCAAAGAGCCGCGGGACGCAATGGTTGGGACTGACTCCACTGCTGCAGGAGCCGGAGGTCCAGTCCAATCGACCTTCTCCGCCTGTGCGGACTTTGAAGAAGACCCGTGAATGCTTCGCAGTACGACGGCATATCGAAACGCTAAGAAACCATGGAGAGAGTCAGTCTCTGTAGGGCTGCATCATACCCAACCTGTTACTTACGAGGGGTACTGGGGCCTGCTCGGAGGACGCTCAACCTCGCGGACGCTAAAACAGCAGCTGCTTCAGTGCTAATCAAAGCAGTTACCCTAGGGCTTATTTTCGCCTTACATGTCAATCCGCCATGTCTCAGAGACGCGAGCGTATTCATCGTCGCCGTTGTGGTTATGGTGAAGAAGTGGTATAGGCTTGAGTGGGTGTGATCGGCTGTAGCGATCGTGACCAGCTACACAACCTAACATCTACTATTCGGAATATCAGGGTTCAAATATATCTAGCCAATGAGTGACAAGAGTTTGCTAAACACCATGCGAACTCCAACTGATATAACTGTGAGCAGACACAGAGGGACGGATATTCTAATCTCTAAAGCAGTGAAGTAGAAACAAGGATTTGCTCCCAGAACTGCTACAGGGAGCTTGTGCTGAGTTTCGGCCAAGTTAGGCTCGCTCATCGGGATTGCGGCCGGGCATTGATGGCTAGATTGGCCTTTTTCAGTCCTCTCAGCACACCGCAGAATTTACTATGTCATGTATTATGGCCACATTTTAAAAGATATTGTGTCGGGAATTGGCTCGAACCTCTGGCACTGAACACTCTACAACAGTATTATTGTTATTTTCCGTATAAATACTGTCTGCTGTGATGAAAGTTGCTTTCATTCTCCTCTCCTTCGGTGCCTCCCTCCTTAAGGACTGGCATCTCATTCTGGTTTCGACTGAGCGTGTGTGCTGGCCCTCAGCTCACTATCTGCCTATCCTCACCGGTTGTCCGGTATCAATGCAGGGGCAAGCTTGATACCGTTTATCGTATTGCCGTCTCGATCTTGTGTGGAAGGGATTATCCTCGATGTTTTGTTTTGTTTTTGATTGGCTCAATTATGGCTGATATCAATCACAGACGATCTACTGCGCCAATTTGAACGCAGTCCAATAAAATCTTCTCCACGCGCTTTAAAGACATTCGTAATTGGTATTCAACTACAACTCAATGCATTGGCTTTTTTACCATGATGGTGCAATTCGGAGCCAAAAATAACAAAAGAAACCGTTGACCCAGTTTGCGCTCGCTCCCGATACATTATCGTCCCAACAAACACAGACGCCGCTCACTTAAAACTGCTGCGAAGATGGGGAGATCTGTATTTTTCTTCACAAAGCTCCTTCCTTCCACGCCCACTCCCCCCTTCTCGCTCTCTCTCCCCGCTTATCCCCTCATCTTATCAAGCCCGCAATCTTCAACAAGGTAGCGAACGCGGCTACGCTCTGGCCGAGCTCTGTCACAATCGCAAGCATCTAAGCAAAGCTAACCACACCGTCTCCAAAATCGCACAGTCTATGCTTTCGCTTCATGGATTCACATCCAAATCGTGGTCCGTAGGGTCTAGTAGAAGCCTTCTCCAAACGATGGCATCGTCCATGCAGTCCGCCGAAAATGCGGACAGTCAGGAGGTCAAAACGTGCGCGATTTTGATCCCGATGCCCCCGTCTTTCCAGGAACTTACGGAGTCTTTTCATCTTGGCAGAAAATATATATTGATAGTAGTCTATGCCAATGTCTCCTTCGACCTCACCTTTTTTAAACGAGACCCGAACACTGCGACCGCAGTGTTCGTGCATGGGATAGGCGATACAATTTCCGCCGTCTCGTTCTACACGACCATGACCAGACTCTGATACTCTCACTCTTTGGAGGAGAAGCGACATCTCCTAACAACAAGGGGCTCGCAAGATAGATGGCGAAGCCAATCTCAGAGGGCGGCCTTGGCGTGCGCATCGTCAAGCTGAATTTCCACGACTGTCGGGATCTTATCTTGACAGCGCCGTAGACCCGCCACACGGACGAAGTGAACAACCTCTGCGCTGCGATCCTTAGGATCTGCGCCGATTTATCTGGTCGGCACGTGCTCTAACTGCTTCATTAGTGACCCTGAACGCTTCAATTGAGACTGATTCGCGTGATTTCATCATTCTAAGATCGTCACTTAGCGCTGGAACTGCGATGAACTCTCTGGGCGACATGGGCGAAGATTCGCTTGTCATCACCGCCTTCCTTCAGTCGCCCGTTCGCAAGTTCGTGGAGTCAGCCTAGGGCTTTAATGGCAGCGCCACCCATTGGATGTACAACAAGCTACTCAGCGGGTTCATCACAATGATGTTCAAGAAAAACCGGGTATACACTCTGTATCTTTCCATTTTTTTTTCTCGCCTTGCCTCTTTCTAAGATACGATCTCTTTTGGCAGGTGTTGGAGATGACTACGTTTCCGCCTTATCGACTCTCACCTCTATGACATCGACGCCTCTTTCCATCCGAGTCAACTGCTCTGTCGAGGGTCTTCTCGATGGTCTGAACTCAGTCTCTGTATCGTCTTCGGACTTAACACATCGGTAGGCCCAATACGGCAACCAAGCTGCGCTAGAGACGCTTGAGCTCGTCCGCCAGGCGAAGGGGAAGCTCACCCTTACTAGCTTCTCCACCAAATCGTCGCACACCCCTCGCCGGATACGACACTCCGGAAGGGTTCAAGATCACCACTTCGTCTGTCCGCGGTTATCCCCAAAAGTCCGAGTACCCGTCTTCTGCGTCAGCACCTGGGACGAATCCTCTCATGGAAAGGAAGGATCTTCCTCGGTCGGAGATGTTCGCCAGTCCGTGGCTCATCATGACACGACCCCCAAGGGTAGACATCTGGGACTGGTGTAGATGGACAGGCAGGCCGTGACAGTCTGTGGAGCACTCGCGGTGGTTTCGAATGGTTCAAGGCGATCCAAGACGTGAATCAATTTTTACCTACTTTCTGTCGACTCTCGTTTCTCTTCGTGGACTTGTGCTGAATATCGCGAATCTGCTCTCTCCCTTTAGGCGAACCATGTACCGTGCCCTACCCACGAGATCGTCTTTTGGGCTACGAAACGTGGGTAGTTTCATTCTACGAGGGGCCTCGAGATGCGGTACATAGCGGTGTGAGAGCAGCCTCACAGAGTTAAGGAAGGAGGCGGAACTAGGGCTAAGGCAAGGCACTATGAATGAGAGATCAAGGCAGGGCGCGATGGATGCGTAAGGTAATGATAAGATTGATCGGATGCTGTTCCCAAAAGGGAACAGATTACTATAAGTACATCCTTACATAGAAATACAGGTGTTAGGGCGAGTTTACAGCAGGGAATAAGAACGAGTTTACAATATAGCAAGCAACAATAGTAAGGAATTCGCTCAGCGGATAAACGCCAGGAACAGGCACATTCATAACAGGCGGGTACCGAAGGAGTTTCTCTTGGAGGATGATCCCTACGTTGTACACACCCTCCACTCCCAAGGACTTCTTCGTGTCCCGTTTTGCATCTTGACTCGCCCCCACCACATCAGTCGCCTTCGTTCTATCATATATCGCTTCTCTATATTTATATTTATCTTTGTATCCTACCATTGGTTTTCAGGATATTTTGACTTGGACATAGACTGTCTGGAGATTGGAGAATAGAATATCCAGGGGGGGGGCGGTTGGAGGCATCATATTTGAATCCAGCCTTTGAACACTTGTTTGTCGGTTTGCGGGAGTCTGTTTTGTAGTCACAGACTGGACTTATCAAGATGTATCACTGGCGGGTCAGCACTTCGGAGATGTAACTTTGTGGTACCGAAAGAGTGGTTCGAGCTTCCTTAGAACGCCTATATACTGTACATTAGTCTGGGCATGAACTGGCTAGCTAAAATCTGCCTCAGGTACCAGCTAACAGGTATCTTACAAAGGTCGCCACTATTCTCTAAAGGGGAGCTCCCGGTGTTATCTCATTACGCGAGAATGGAATATGGGTCAGATGGTGAAGGACATTCCGGGGTACAAGCGCCTGCCATGTCCAAGAATCGAAGGGCAGGCGATGCTTGTATGATTGCACCGCTCCTTGGCGACGATCTCGAGTTCGTCTTTTCCCGTTGCAAGCAGGTATTTTTGTCGAACATTGTGATCGCCTATGGCCCTTTCATTTTCCCCACGGTATCTCGTCCTCACATGCAGGCATGGGCCAACGCCAACCAGTTATGGATGCTAGAAGGCGTCCATGAGCGCGGCGCCTGCTATGGGGACACCAAACCAGCCAATATCATGTATGATTGTACGAACAGCAAGCAGCACATACATATGATAGATTTCCGTCACACGGGAACATGACGGACCTCGTTAGGCTCCGTGTTTTCGCGGGAGCAATTCGTACGGTATGTCGGTACTCTGGCGTTCGCCAATCAGAACGCACATCGCAGCCTGATCACATGCCGTGGGGACGACCTGGAAAGCCTAGTTTATACCCTAGCGTACTTTCAGTGAGGAGGGCTTTTGCCGTTGGACAGGAAGGATTGGGTTAAGGCAGGGGCGATGAAGGAAAATATCGCTGGTGCCGAGCTGTTTGCCGGTCATGATCCTTCGTGATTTTGAAACCTTTAATGCATATCCAACTGCTCTAATATGCTATACTAGAGGCTTAGTAACATTGCAGAACGGGTACTAACCGACTCCATAAAGATAATACTCTATTTAGAACCTCCCCAATTTACGTGGAAGCGTAGAGAGACTCAGTATGGAGCTAATTGCTAGGAAGAGACCATGCGATCATTCAAAACAATATTTATAACTCTATTAGATGCTACGCAAAGGCGCTAGTAATAGTTCATCCTTTGAGTTCATTGAAGAAGTTCTGTGTAAGAATTAGGGAAGCCTGTGGAGCACACGTAGACGGCAGGGTTGTTGAAAGGGTGTGAATCAACCGATTTCACTCTCGTCTGGTAATTATTGTCAAGGTCGTCCTCTACAATCATGGGTACGTTGTCAGATATTCAATTAATCTTACTGAGAGCATTGACTAACGGATCTCTTGAATGCTACCCCTTTCCCTCAAACCCACGATCTCCAGGTGAGTTTACACTCTCCTACCTAACTCGCAACCTCTTGACCCCAACGTGCAACCCGCAGGTCTCACTCGTTCATCTCGGCATAAGCGTGCGGCCACCGGCGCCCAGCGCGCATACTACCGCAAGAAGAGAAGATTTGAAATGGCTCGCCCCCCGGCGATGACCAAGTTGGGTGCCAAGCGGATCCACAAAATCCGGACACGAGGAGGGAACGAGAAGTATCGCGCGATTCGTTTGGACACGGGCAACTTTGCATGGGCGTCTGAGCAGGTTACTCGAAAGACTAGGATCATCGGTGTCGTGCGTTCCGAATTTACGAGGTCTTTTCTTGACCATCGATCTGACGGGTTCAACGGTCTCTTCCAGGTGTACAATGCGTCGAATAACGAGCTTGTCCGGACGAACACTCTTGTAAAAGGTGCTATTGTCCAGATCGATGCTCATCCCTTCCGTCAATGGTACGAGGCCCACGTACGTTGCAACCCATCTGTCATTCCCAACGGGATGTGTCTCAACATGACACTCTTGCAACCTTTTTAGTATGCCCTCCCTGTGACGAAGAAGGTCAGCAAGGCGGCAGCGGCTCAAGCAGAGGCAGAGGGGCCGAAGAAGGAGAAGAAGCTCTCGACGACCAAGACGAAGATCATGGCGGAGCGACATAAAAGTATGCAAAATGCCCACATGCCTTAACTGTCCAGTAAATTTGCTTATCGAGGAGTCTTTGTATCTAGCTGCGGCTGTTGAACCGCTGCTCGAGACACAGTTCGGTGCCGGACGATTGTATGCGATCATTGCTAGTCGGCCAGGCCAGTCTGGTCGAGCGGATGGTTACGTTCTTGAGGGCAGGGAGTTGGAGGTGAGTTCTCCTTAGTCTGCTCATGTGTGCTTGATTCATTTTCTGACGGCATGCCACAGTTCTACCTTAGGAGACTTCGGACTGGGAAGAAGCACCAGACGTGATCGTGGTTGATTCGTCCATGGCCCTTGCTTCTCCTTTTCTCCTGTTCTGACATCTCCGATGACTTGCTTGTCGTTGATTTCTGTGTATTTCAATCCAGTTAGTATCGCTCATCATGAAATCCGTTCTAACCCATCCGATCTCCCCGCAAGAAGTGTATTCGACAGTCTCCAACTCTCTTAGCCTTGTATTTGAAATGGCTGCTCCAAAGGAAGGTAGATGTGTGCACACCCCATACGCAGATTGATGTAACTATCCATCAGAATGGCGTCACACGAGGGACCGGCGACGGGAGGGGTTGTACTGAAGCAGTTTTATCCACTCACCACTTCAGCCCCGCCTAGTCAGGAGTTGACCAAATCGTTCCGCCTGCTCTGACCTACCGTTCCATTTCCCCTCCACCGCCTGCTTTGGATGTTGTTTCTTGAAATCTGTAGAATGGGCCAGGATTGGATCTTGTAGATTTTTGGCACAGAATTCGAAGGCTCAAGAGGCTGTCAATTTATTTATTTATTCCTTCGTGGAGCACCTCAACGGGACTCTCATCACGCCAACTCTAGGCCTGCGAGCACAGATTTCCGTCGCCGGGATAAGAGAAGCGCTTGGCCATCGGCGAGGGAGGAACAAGGCCGATGGTTGGAAACATCAGCATCGCAAAAGCCGGTTTCGGTTTCGTTAACCTCAAAAAGCCCATTCAATCATGGCGGCGATTCCGAGAATTTGCTGAAGACACGTGTCGTCCAGTGGTGGAGAGCTTAGATGGACCACAGGACTGGTTCTACCGGCGACTAGTGGGATGTTGCATTGCCGTGTAGTGCATGGTGTCATATAAGAGTCTGTCTTTTGAGTTAGGACAGTCAGGCCTCCTAGATGTCGGAAGATCCTGTCAGAAGATTTGAGAGACATGGAGAAAATGGAATGGATCTCCTCCAACGCGACGTTCCGAGCGCTCCGGGGATCGAACAAATCCGTCCAAGAGCACAGCAAGAAATCCCGTTCGACACGGGGTCTGGCGGATGGATAGGGAATACCAACGAGATCGACAGTGAACGTGGTCAAAGTTTACCTGGTGCCGAGGGCCGTGTAGCCACAGGGGTAGCAATGGAATCGGAAGTCTCACACACGAACTTTGTTCTCCACCGGTCAACGCTGTGACCACTTCTTCCATGACGTCCTGAACCCGCCGACATACCCCCTCTAACCACACACTCGCTCTTCATGTCATCTACCGAACCTATATCATGGCGGCCCACGCAGGGGCTGATGCATTCTGCTCGCGACCTGGCCAAAGACGACGATTTACTATGGTGAGCGAAATCTCAGTTCGGACTGGAGAAACACCGTTAGCATACTGATCGTTCCCATTTCATAAGTTTCATGTTGGTGGATACACTTGGTACCGGGATAGCAGATAATGAGCGCTTGGGTGTCCATGCGATGAACAGTAACCGCAGGCGGCCACAGTTCAACCCAGAGGACGTGCTAGATATCATCCGAAAGGTATGCTTTTGGTGGCCTTGAACACCTTTCGACAGACGCGTTCTTTACTCACAAGAAATACGCGTGTCCTGTTATAGCTCGTCATCCCACAGCGGGGCCCGGGCTTACCGATCACGAAAGTCACTGCTGCTGTCGATGCTCTCCTCCAGTACGTGGCTCAAAACGAAAACCGATCGCCCGACCGTCGGGCTCACGTGTTTACCGATCACTGATATCTTTACTCTATGATCGTATAGGCTCCCCTGCATACAGAAACACTTGAAGGGCAAGAACGACAAGCAAGTCTCATGCTTTGCAACGTGCGTATGCGTCTCAGGTTCTCCCGTTGGCTGTCCGTTTCCCGTCGTCGGACAACGGAACTAAGCCACTTTTGGGTCTGTGTGTTTCAGGCACGCCTCGAGGTATCTGGAGCTGTACTTGTACCCGGGCAAGATTGAGATAGCCTGCACGTCGCGCTACACATGGAAGACCGGGAAGAAAGAGTTATGTATATTGGCGACGGCGGTTCTCAAGAAAGGGGACATCATCCCAGAACTTAAGGGATCCCTGGCAGACTTAACCCAAGAGGAGGACGATGGTTCGTTTACACCTCTAGTTGGGGTTTGAGCTTGAGCTTCTTCGTTTACTAACTACGGACGCCTTCAACAGAGCTAAGACGCACGGATCGTCGTGGTGGCGAGAACGGGATCAGCCGCGACTTCAGCGTCATTCACA
Source organism: Tulasnella sp. 332 (assembly GCA_019632285.1). Classification (NCBI taxonomy): domain Eukaryota; kingdom Fungi; phylum Basidiomycota; class Agaricomycetes; order Cantharellales; family Tulasnellaceae; genus Tulasnella; species Tulasnella sp. 332. Next base: position 117,687 of record WSTV01000008.1, read on the forward strand.
GCAAAGCGCGTGGGCACAACCAACTCTTCCTGGGGCCGGCCCGATTCGTAAACGTGAGCGGAAACACGCACCCACAGCCAAGTTATGTCATATGTCAGTACTGAAAGTTCCTCGATCTTCCCTACAGCACGATTGCAATCCGAACTGCAGACTCGTCCGGCGTGGTCGACACATCACATTCGAGGTCATCAGAGATGTCCAAGCTGGTGAAGAGATTACCGGATCGTACGGAGAAGACTACTTTGGCGATGGGAATGGGGGTTGCCTGTGTGAGACATGCGAGCGTAATGGGAAAGGTGGATATGCCGAACAGACGCGGTCACAGCAGGAGGCTGTCGCATCCGGCAGCGGGGTGTCGCGAGAAGAGAAGGCCGCCAGGAGAGATAAGAAGGGGAAGGGAAAGGCAAGAGAGGTGAAGGAGGAAGAGGTAGACGCTGCGGACAACGATGTGGACAACGGAAGCTCGCGTACGCGGGCCGTGTCTCATTCTGTACGGCCGGTGGTCGCTGCTGGCTCAGAGCATGAAGACGATGATGAGGGGGATCAGGCCTTGGACGATACAGCTCAAGAAGCGCAGCCCGAGGAGCTCGACACGGGCCCTAACGGACACGACTTCCCTGGCCTCTCCCGACGATACCAACTGGACTATGGAGACGTCAGTTGGCCATGCGATGAAATATTCGCGTATCTAGGACGACAAGGATGGAACGCGAAGAAATGGCAGGAGAACGTTGACAAAATCCGCGTCGCTGTCTTCTGGTGGGTCTGCAGGGAGAAGGAGGTTAGTTGCAAAATGATCTTAGTTTCGAGTCCCCCCGGGTGCCTTTGACCCGATACCCAAGTCCAGCCGTAACTGATAGACTTCGGATGTCATTTTACAGCTCAATCTTCCAGAGTTCCAAGATTTTGTGGACGAATTGGCGGTCGGTTACAAGATCGTGAACAATATATTGAAAAGCATGGATACCGTCAAGAACCACCTACTGAAGAAGATGACGCCCAAGGGACATAACTTCCACACCCTTTGCCGGCAATACAACCTGCACTCTTGGGACATCAGTTGGCCATGTGATGAGATTTTCGCCCATCTCGGGACACAAGGATGGAACGCGCAAGAGTGGGAGGAAAGCGTCGAAAGCATTCGCGTGGCTGTATTCTATTTCGTATGCAAGGAGAAGGAGGCGAGTTTTTTTTTTTTTTTTTGATTGTCAAGTCTTCAAACTTTCAAATTCCCGTGTTTGCCGATGCTGATTTCGATCTGGGGTGTTCTTGACAGCTCGTTATTCCAGAAGTCGAAGTCCTCTCGAAGGAGACCTCGGTCTCTGCCAAGTTGGTGGTCAGAATATTGACAGACATGGATGCGCTCAAGACAGCCCTGATTGCTAAGATGGTCAGACCCAAGCATCCAGCGAGGATCAGTAGCCGGCACCTTGCGAAGAAGCCCGAGGCATCATCCGTCGTGTCGCAGGATGCGACTAGTCTAGCGAGTGGCTCTGCAGCAAGGGTCTCTCCACGACGCAGTAATCGGAAGAGTTCGTCCTCT
>WSTV01000008.1:119389-181453 GCA_019632285.1 Tulasnella sp. 332
AGTCCGCTATGGTCACACATTCTGGCAAAGTCTGCAAGACTTGTGAGAAGCCAGACTCGAGGAACGAAGGAGGCGCACCCTTGAAGAGTGGCGAGTGCTTCCGGTATGCCGCAGTTTGATCGTTCCACTCTTCGCGCATGCTCAAAAGGACGCTTCGCAAATTTAGGTGCTGGCGTCACAAACGTATCTACGGGACCAAATGGCCTTCTCGCATTGGACTCTCTCAGGCTGAGCTGCACCCGACGCCTGTGCTGGAGATCATGAAAGATTGGGCGGTCTTGAAAGAACGAGACAAAGGGTCCCGCAAAGATCAGGTCAGCGTCCCTTCTGAAGTTGAGATGCAAGCTGCGAAGGCCGCCGCTGCTGCTAAGCAACTTCAGTGGGTCCCGCTCGGGCCAAGGCGATATATGACCGACGATGACGGCGAGGATGGTACTGAGATCGTGATCGTCCCTACCGATGCGCACAATGATGACGAGGTTGATGCTGTGTCGGACTCGGGGGACGCGGACGACTCTGACGAGGACTCCTTCACATTCGTCCCTACCACGCTCCCCCCTCTGGGCGTTAAAAGATGCGGTCCTGGACCGTCCTATTTCGCTCAGGCGCGGCGCCGTGGGTTGATTGCTCTGCAGGATTACGTCGATGAGATGGTGGAAGACGACGAGACGGGAGTGCAGTGCTCCGAGGCCGCTGGGGAGTTGCGAATGGAGGACGCGCAGACCTCGTATCGAGACCTGTCTCTTCCTACCTCAGAGGCTACAGATGTCCCAAGTCGCTCTTCCGAGACCGATATTGAGCTGGCAGTACATAAGACCCCCGTTCCATCTCCTCGCGTTCTCCGCTCATCAGCTACCACACCCGTTCCCATCCAGGACGATCCTCTGAAGGGGGCATCCTTGACGCTTCCTGGCGACAATGCTCTCAATGTCTCGATCCTCTCGGCAGAGCCGTCTCCTCAAAAACGAAAAGAGCCGCCTACGACCTATTCAACGCCGAAGAGGTCATACGTGGATTCCCCGAAGAAGGCGAGGTCCGTGCACAAGCCAGAAGTCTTCGTCAACTCGCCCTCCTCCGCTATAAAGCGCTCTCGATCAGGACGTGTCGTCATGACACCTGCTCGGCAACTCGACGGCATAACCCCATCCGCTGCAGCCATCTCGCCGAGTCCAAGCACCTCCCAGCTGGCTGTTCAGCTCGCAAAAGTGCGCGCTCAGGCGCGGATGGGCGTCGTTGTGGACATGAACGTGGATATAACTTTGGAGGAAGACGACCCAGATGTGGAACAAATTACGATCCAGAAGCGGCGAACGTCGGGTACCGAAGATGGCCGTTCACGAAAGGACGGTGAAGATGCTGAAGAGGATGAAGAGTCTGCGGTCATGGACCTGTTAGATCCGCTGCGTGCGGCGACCCCACTGCCTCCGATGGATCATACTTGTTTCACACGAGAGATGTATCAGACACCTTCACCATCTTCAAGTGTCTCTTCCTCACCGTCACCGACAGCCTTCACGTTGAGACCTGTAATTGCTGCAGTTCTGGTTGTACCACCGGCCAACCCAGTCGTGTCACCGCAGCCTGCCAAACCGCTTTCCCTCAACGTATTCGACAGTGACCTATCTGACATCCCATCCACGGTGCGTTATTCATAGGCGGGGGTGATGTCGAACCTAAATCTAAAAGATTGTCTATTAGCCGCCCCGAAGTCCGCTCAATGCCAGCGAGTCTAGTCTCTCCAGCTGTCCCCCTATGAGCAGTAGGAGCTCATCTCTTGTAAGTTGTCTTGCCCAAGTAATATACGTCTGGGTCTTGACATAATGATTATCTACAGTCCTCAGTGCCCTCCGATCATGCTGAGATCCCAAGTGTTACACCGCCGAGTAGTTCTTCAACTGCTGCTACGGCCACGCACTCACCTGGGGTTCACCTTTCCGACCTGGATCGACCTCATAAGATCCGACTCAAACTTCGTAAAGGCACTTCCCCTACCAAAGATTCGCAGCACGCCGCACCACCGGGCTCTGCGACGCCACAAACGGCTTCAGAATCGGATACCGTCCACTCAAGGACGAGTGTACAAGCTTCTCCCAGCCATACGATCAAGATCCGTCTGCCAGTTAGCAAGACCGTCGAGGCGACAATGTTGAACACTGACACCTTGAAAGTGGTTTTACCCATTACTACTCTCAAGTCTCCCGAATTCATTGACATCACGTCGACGTCTACGACTCGGAGGAGGTATCCTGCACCGACAGCTACTCTTGTTTCGACGTCAACAAAAACTAGCTCGGCGCGATCATCGAACGTTCGCAACATCCCTGGCTCACAGTTCAACGACATTTCGTCGGACGACGAATCACTCCGGATGGCAAGCCCACGGAAAAAGCAGAGGACAGGAGCGACCACCTCTACAAGGGGCCCCAGCGTACAGAGCTTTCCCGAGGGCGGGGAGAGGCAGAACTCCGGCCACTTGGCTGAACGTGAACGGCGTAGCAGCCGTGGCAAGGCGGTCGGACGGAAAAGCCTGGCTTACTCGAGCGGAGGTGCAGCCTCAGTTGCGGGAGCATCCGACTCAAGCCGCAAATCCACGGCGGACGCCGGGTCTCGACGCACATCTTCCTCCTCATCCGCATTCAAGCGTATCCCCAACGGTACGGTCAACTCCAGGTTATCATCCACGGCCACGATAGATCTTTGTGGAGGTGATTCTCACGACACTGCGATCACAATCACAGACGGCAGCGATATGGACTTGTCGTCGTGAAGTACTGTGGCTGCTTCACTCTTCGGTCTGGAATGGACAATTTACTTTTTTGGTGATATAGAGGTGTAATCCCCAACGTTGCTTTCGTCTTGCAATCTAGATCTGTTGTTGTTCAGCCTCACCTCATGTTGTTCTTTTTTTTTTACTCTACCCCAGCAATAACTTACGCTTTTATATGACTAGTTGCGTGCATATTACGCTGGATTGGGCGAGGCGAGTGATCGATTAGAAGAACGTGCTTGGGATGTTACGTTCTCTCTAGGGTTCAAGTCATTCTTCTACCAGCTCCGTCCGCCCATATAAAGCCTGCTCGCCTGTTGGGACTATTTCATCAGTACCTAGCTTGTCACCCACCCATCTACCCCATCCCCTCATCCATCACTTCCTTCTTACATTCCATGGCATCTCTCTCCGTTCCCAGTGCTCCAGGCATCAACACCCCGTCGACGGGCACACAGCGCACTCGCGGTACTTCTGCCATGGTGCGTCACCTTTGTTCGTCGTTGATCTCCCGGCACTGATGTTCTGATGAATACCCTTGGACTTACGACAGGACTTCAAAAGCGCGACGACTGGTGTCGCCGCAAAGGCTATGCGCAACGAGCTCAATCGCATGGTCGCTGAGGTCAAGGACCCTCTTCAGAAGAAGGTGAGTTAGCCTTCGTTCTATATCGCTTCAAATAACTCACGAGTGACGCAATCTGCTAGGTTTTCGACGCAGAGATGCAGAGTTTCTTCTCTCTCTTCAACCGCTACCTCATAGAGAAAGCGAAACATGAAACTATGTATGTCACGAGAGTTCATAGTCGGTCAACATTTCAATCTTCTTAACGATCTCCATTACTCTTCTCATAGCCAATGGGACAAGATTCGCCCTCTTGCTCCAGCGCTCGTCCCAAATTACTCTGATCTGCCAGAAGTGTGAGTCGCTTTGATGAGTTGGACTAGTGCCATTAGGACCCTGAGCACTTTATCACTCTGGTCAGTACCAACGACAAATCCATCCTCGACAAAGTCGTCGTGCTCAAGCTCAACGGTGGTCTCGGTACAACTATGGGTCTCAGCGGTGCCCCCAAGTCGGCCATTGAGGTTCGCGATGGCATGACTTTCTTGGATCTCTCCGTCAGGCAGATCGAGGTACGCATCTCAAGATTTACCCTAAACACGCTGACCCTGAGCTCATCTGTGTCGGCTGCACCATTCTTCAGCATTTGAACGAGGTCAACAAAGTCAATGTGCCCTTCATCCTCATGAACTCGTTCAACACCGACGATGAGACCCAGCGTATCATTCAGAAGTACGCCAACCACAACATCCAGATTTTGACCTTCAACCAGTCGCGCTTCCCTCGTGTCGGCAAGGAGTCCAACCTCCCGATCCCCCGCACTGCCACCAGCAGCAAGAGCGAATGGTACCCCCCTGGCCATGGTGACATCTTTGATGCCCTCTCAAACTCTGGACTTTTGGACAAGCTCATCGAAGCTGGAAAGGAGTACATGTTTGTCAGCAACGTCGATAACTTGGGTGCCGATGTCGACCTCAAGATCTTGAAGGTATACAACATTCACTTTAGCCTGAACCCCCGCCATTGGACGCATGCTAAAATTCAACCCTTCCTTCACATCTACAGCACCTTGTCGACTCGCAGGCGGAGTTCATCATGGAGCTCACGGACAAGACGAAGGCTGACGTAAAGGGTGGCACCCTGATCGACTATGAAGGCCAGGTCCGGTTGCTCGAAATCGCACAGGTCCCGTCGGAGCACGTTGAGGATTTCAAGTCCATCCGAAAGTTCCAGTACTTCAACACCAATTCCGTGTACATCCACCTTCCGGTATGTGAACACTTAGAGAGTTTGAGTTCCCTTCCCATGACTAATGATCGCTTACGTGTTCGAAGGCGCTCAAGCGTGTCATGGAATCCGAGGGTTTGGAGCTCGAGATCATCGTCAACAACAAGGTTGCGGATGACGGCACGCCCGTCATCCAGCTCGAGACTGCCATCGGTGCGGCGATCAAGCACTTTAAGAATGCGCACGGTATCAACGTTCCTCGGTCGCGCTTCTTGCCAGTACGTAGCCTTTATTCCTTGAATTTAACTTGTCACTGGCTGATTGTTCCCTTCGGCCTGATTAGGTCAAGGCCTGCTCAGACTTGCTCCTCATTACTAGCGACCTGTACTCGCTCGAGCACGGCAAGCTCGTCATGAACCAGAAGCGAATGTTCTCATCAGTGCCTGTTGTCAAGCTCGGTGACACTTTCAAGAAGGTGAACATAGCACACCTACAGTCCGATCTCCGATTCAATGAGATGCTGATTATTACCTTCACAATAAAGCTTGGAAACTTCAAGAAGCGCTTCCGCACCATTCCCAACATCCTTGAGCTCGACCATCTGACCGTTTCTGTAAGTACAGTCGCCAGGATTTGATTCGCGCCACTGGTTGACTGACTGAATACTTCTCGTCGCAACAGGGTGATGTTTGGTTCGGTCGCGGCGTTACACTTCGGGGTACGGTCATCATCGTCGCCAACGAAGGCTCTCGCATCGACCTCCCCGACGGCTCCATTCTAGAGAACAGTAAGTTGACCGCCATCTTTGAACTGCATGAATCTCTAATCGGTCTCTACTCTTGTTCATCCTTTCCAGAGCTCGTTTCCGGCAACGTGTCGATCATCGACCATTGATCGATGCAATTCGAGTCTTTGCTTTCGATTCATTCATTTTTGGACAAAATTGCGGGTCCATTCTTCGGGATTTGCATTCATCTGTGTACTTAGAAACGAGAAATTGTGATTATATTGCGGGAATGACTTGAAAAGTTTGGCGTGCGCTTCTGGCTTTGCCTGATCTGAACATCATATGAGCATAGTTGGGGGTCGTCAGATGAGGGAAATCGGTTTGAGATGGATAAGTACAGAAGAGACTCTACACTAACATGGAAAAAAACGGCCAGACTAACAAAGGTGTGAAAAACGGCCCTCAAAACATGATGTGACGTCAGCGCCAGAGTTTAAAGATCAAGTATGTATGCAACGTAGGACGAGATTCAAAAGTTTGGTGTCTGGAGTCAAGACATGATGTTGATCTCTCGTTCACCCAGAGCCACCCGCTCCACATAGACGTCCTCCTCACCAACAATGTCCTTGCCTTTGACCCTGGTTCTAGAGTGATGTTTAATAGGTGTGTGTGCTGACGGCGAATGCTCAGACGGTTGGTCACGCAATACCGTAATCGGCTGGGGAGTGGCAGCGGCCAAGGGAGCGAAGAGATCATGAGGCAACACAACGGACACGTCGAAGTCCATCAAATCACCGCGTAATGGAGAGAATAATGTCTGTGATCGAAGAGGCGCCGTTGTTGTGTGTCCCATATTGATGGTCATGTCAAGATCAAGGAGCGGCTCGTAGGCTGGATTTATAGGTTGCGGGTGTATTGATGAGTCTGGTTCTGTGTCTGCCCGATCCGCTTCATCCCCCCGTTCTGACACTAGCTCTGGCCCATCACCATCGCGCGGAGTGAGCTGTACTTCTGCATCGACTTCATCTATCTCCATTGTCGGGAGAGGCATCTCATCAAGCTCTACGGCGAGAAGTGGGATCTCGTCAGGCGTCATTGGGGGTAGCGGGACCTGGGCCGCCATCAACACTTCCTTCGGAATTGGGACCAGCGGAAGAGCGACCTTCGGTGCGCTGAGAAGTGCCTTGGAGAAACCACCTACGATTCTCTGCGCCGCCCCTGCTTTTGCGACTACTTTGCTCGAAGTGACGACTTTCTTGTCAATCGCCTGCACGACCTTCCTCTGCGCTACAGTTGGTGGTGGTGGCAGATCGGGCTTCTTGACAGTAGGAACGAAAGTCTTCGTCGGTTTTTGCTTGGCAAGCTGAGATAGAGTCGGTTCGGCAACCCCGGGGCGACGTCGCGTCGGTGCGAACCCTCCAACTTGGCCGGCCTGGGCGACAGCCCCGCCCCTTTTCTGCAACACAGCTGGCCGCTTGGTACCAGAACCAGAGCCAGAATCAACAGCTGTGACAGCCAAGATGGCCGCTATTGGACGTAGGGTGGCTGGGGTTTCTTGCGCCACGGAGCCTGTCACGGCAGGCAGCGCTGGAGCCGTTTCTGGGTTTGGCGCTTTCGAGAGGGCTGCTCTAGTATTCGGCATAGAAGCTAGGGCGCCAGCTCTGTTTTGAATCATGGCTGCCTTCTGGGTCCTTTGCTGGGTGCTCGCCGCGGAGGAAGCGGCTTTGGAGGCAGTGGTGGCGATTGACAGAGCGCTCGCTGGACGTGGGACGAGTGGTATCCGTGCATCCGCTAATGCGATATGTGGGGCCAATGGAGGGCTCGGGGCTGGTCCTAGATCTGCCTTGACTGTAATGACGGCTTGTGCTGATTGTGTCGGGACTTCCTGTTCCGAGGCCGCAGTGATCAACTCTATTGTATCAAGCTTCCCCTTTCCCTGATTTTCTAGGACACCTTTGTTTTCACTAACACCTTCCGGTAGGTTGTTTGTTTGCGGTAACACCGGGACAGGCGATGGTAGAGCCGGTGGGACATTAAAGCCTAACTTGGCAGAGAATGTTGGCTTGGGATCTCCGGGCTTGAGAACAGGTCGAGCTGGCCTTGAAGGTGGATCCATCGCACCGACAGTCCGATGAGTATTAACGGGAGGCCTGACCGGACGCGGTGCCACATGCGCTAGAGGGGCAGTCTCTGTGTTGGGCCTCTGTACGCGGAAGAAGTTCGCCGCCGACATAGACTTCGGAGCCGCTGTTATATCGTTGGATTCCAGGGGTGCGGTCGGCCAGACACCGTTGGGAGAGGGTCGAACGACGGCCCCGTTCGCGGCCTGTGATCGATTGTTGGACGTCGACGCTCCTGGGTGGCCATTCATCGGATACGCCTCGTCATTCGCGGGGCGATATTGCGATCGAGATTCCGGTCGCTGGATCGGCGGCTGGGACGGTTGCGGGGGACGAGTATAGTGCTGTTGGGTTCTAGATGACGGTCGCTGAATAGGATACAGCTCTGGTGGGTCAGAATGGTGCTGAGCCCTAGACGACGGCCGTGAAGGAGGTTCGTGCACCGGCGCGACAGAGTTTGCGGAAGACGACGCCGATACCATGTTCATCAAGTTCTTTGGCTGCGTGCGACGAACAGCGTTGTGAGCTTCAACATTCATCAGCGCGTCTACGCCGTTGCTTACCACCGCTCGACTCTGGGGTCGACTGGGTGGCAAAGGGGGCCACCTAGCCGTCGATGAGCTCGAAGATGCTGGCTGGGATGGGCCTTGGATGCCTAGGCGAGATTGCGGTCGGGAAGGTGATCTAGATGATGACGATGCCTCGCTCTGTGTAGCTATTGGCATAGGTCGACGGACGGCCTGAACAGTTATTGGTCGAACCGGCCTTGAAGGCCCGGACGGAACCGAGCTTTGTATCTCCATTGGCTTTTGTTTGGGGGATGGTGGGCGGGGAGCTTTGGCTTTGCCGAGAGGCGCAGCTGGAACCGGTGCTTTCCTCTTGCCTACATTCAAGTATCTTCGGATGGTTGGCGTGAGTGGTGAGGTAAAACTAATACGAATCCATTACAAAGACTGTCAGCGAGGAACCAGTATAGGTAACGAGAGTGTGCTCACGCATCAAGTCGTTCAGGCCACACTTCTGCGTATTTGTCGAAAACCTGTCGGCTGAATTGGCGTACACCTGGATTCGCATCTACCGCGGTCTCCTTTATGATAGTCTCGATGTCTTCTACATTGCCTCTATGCCGCGTCGTGAGGGTTGAAGTGCCTTCTCGCACATCTAACGTCCCTCTGTCCCACGTGTTGACGAGCTGCAAGGTCGCCTCTGTCACTCCAAGTCGAAGAGTGACAGACTTGTCTTTCGCTGCCTCTCGAAGGTGGGGGACGAGGGAGGGAAGATGGCAATGCTCGACAATGAGGTTGAGGCAGGTCTGTGCACGAGAGACGAACACCTTATTGGGACGCGTCAGGACCCTAAGTAAACTCGGCATGAAGATGGCCACAAGCGCTTCAAAGCGGGAACCAAGTCGTGGAGCGATAGCTGATACGAGCTCCAAAGCGGAGGCAGACAGACGGGTCCGCTCTGTGAGCATCTAGAGCAAAATGGGGAGGACGTTCAGGTGGTTGACAGGATTAGGTTGTCTGTATCTCTCACACTTGTGGTGATTGGCTTGTAATTGGCCTTGATGGCATTCAAAAACTCGGGTTCGAGCTTATGGGCTCCTCCTCTAGCAAGGGCAGCAAGGTGTAGGAGGGCTCTGGAGATCTTTTCCCAATTATCCTCTGTCTCTGGCAGGTTGAGCGGTGGTTGGACGTCGCGGAGTTGTGAGGTGAATTCGGGAACGGTTGTACACTACATAAGGAAGGATTATAGGCTTCAAATGTACCTAGAATTCGGTTTAGCTTACTGGTATCTTGTCAGGAATCGCGGGAGCCATAGACGATAAGTCGCGGGTGGATTGGAATCAAAACAGTCCAACTCAGAATCTCATCACATGACCGAAGTCTCCACGTGCCATTCCCGCAACGTCATTTACATTGATGCGCTGTATTATTTTGTTAGCCCAGATGATTGTGATTGAGGCAGGGATGGATGGGAGTGCATCGGGAACATGTCCGACTCCGAATTGATAGTGATGTATGTCTTCGCAGGGCCACCAACTAGCGTGACGCGTAAATTTGGGAGAAGCGATATTCACGTCGTCTCAGTCGTAAGATAGGTGCTCAGTCATGTCAATGCGGGCCATTTCCAAGCTCATCGGCAAGATATCAGCCACATTGGACAAGTTTTGAGGGTGTCATGAAGTGGTTTGGCGGCGGTCAATTAAGGCGCGGGTCATGATACAAGAAGAGTCAAAGCTACATGCCCCCTGCACAGTAAAGTTGGGGAACTTTACTGCTCATCATATACTTTTACGAGTAGACTGCACTCATCTCGCCAGATTATTCTTGGAAATGGTTGGCCATGCCATCTAGGAGTTGAATCTCAAGGATAGGATCGTGGAGAGGGAGTGGGATGAGATCCTGAATTGGGCGCATAAGCAGCCCCACGTGATCCCCTGTGATCATCTATAGTTTCGTCGCCTATGCAAGCAAGTACAGATCCCACTGGCAAATCATGCTTGTCCGACATGCATATATTGGGTTCCGTACCAGAAAGCGCGTCCTGTCAACAATCGATAGTCGTCGAAACTAATGGTCCACATCGTTGCATTTGACACCGAGCACATTCGAGAAGCACATCAAGTTTGTGCAGGACCTCACCTCCCTCCCCATATTCTAGAACCCCTTCGCCTCGGTAATGCTCACGAGAAGCGGGTGCGTGACCACAGAGTGCAACGCCTTAGTGACTTTCATCGTCGCGCTTAGCTGCGAGGGATGTTGCTTGAGCTCTCTGTACCATCTCACCCCTGTATCTCACATCCCTCTTCGAGAATGGTGATAATCTCATCTCGCTGACACTCGAGGAATAGACTAGGACGTCCTTCACGCCTTCAAGTGTTGAGGGACGGAGGGGGCTAACGGTTAACTGAAGACGAGCTTGCTATTGGATTCGGGTCGGACGATAGTCCTTGCGGAAGAATGGGGCTGTCAGCTCATCGCCGCTAGGAGGAAAGGCCGATTCCGTTGCGGTGTCAGTTGAAAAGTTTTGTGTTTTGCTCAATCGGGAGAGCATCCGACTCTTCAACATCAGTCATACGACCTGGGGTATCTGATATCCGAATCAAGATATGGGCTCGATCTCCGCCTTGGGTCATCAAGAAGCTCCCTTTGGTTTCCTCAGTTCGCGACGTCATGGTTGCTATGAGGGTCAATAGCACCCATTGGATCTGAACACCGCCGTAGCGTCAGTTGCTTGCGCCATAGTCCAGGCTATACAGTACCCCTTACCAACGACCACTCTGTCTCGAGGCTTAACATCTGGGCGAGTGAGAACATCGAGCCTCCTTTTGGTATACGTCAATCTTCAAGGAACTTGTGTCTCAGGTAAAGAAGGCGCATACTAAATAAGATCATGCAAATCAACGCCGCTCTTCCCTTTGTTAAGCGCCCCACAACTACGTACTCGGGAGAAGTATTTACATAGGCCAAATCATCATCCCAACAAGTCTTTCAGATCGATAGAACATCACGAATCGCTGAGATGGACGGTGAGAACAAGTACTTCTTCCCCTTGGGACGACGAACTCTTGTTTCAATGACAGATTGAGACTGATGTCTTGAATGTCGTAGCTGTCCATGGACCTCGTTATACTCTCGGCTTGTCCGATGATGGGACCCCAGTCCAGCTCCGGGACATAGCTCGGAGCGAACGTCGGTTGGTTGGCCTGGACCATTTGGAGGAATTCGAAATCGTCGGCGATGGATGATTGGTATGAGAAGAACACGAGGCCCCGTTAGATAGTACTGTTGGATATGGATGACGCGGTCCCTGTAGCAGTCACTCTTTTGTGAGAAAAATCATATCAATACGTAGCAGCGGGTTCGGAACGCCTGCGAAAAATATTCAGTCAACATGATCTGCAAGACGAAACTACCACCGCTCACCTGCGCGCATGATCGTATTGCTAGGAGGGTAAAGAATAGGAATGACCGGTGTCGATCAAAGAAGAGCACGATTGGTAGCCTAGCGAACTCAGACGCGTTCAGATCAGCTCGAGGACTCGATTTCCTGCATTGTTGAAGTGATCAGTGAACGAATAAGGTCCACGTTATTTGATAATTACACCCGACATGAGCAACAAAACGGACAGTAATTTCGTTCGTAGCCTGGTGGCTATAATCGAAGTTGTTCGTTTTGAGTCGGACCGGCTCATTGACTAGGGGATTACGATCTGTCCGTGTAGCCTGGGTATCAAAATAGATCCATGTCAGTAAGGGGCCGTAGTTAAACGGCAAGAGAAACCGTTTCTTTCATCTGAACTCACGCTATCCCCCTGCCGATCATTCAGATTTCGACCAGGTCCGAACTCTGCTGCTAGGTCAAGCCACCGATCGGTGGCGCGACCTGTAAGAGGAAGTGGTGGGATTCCGGTGCGCGCTGTTTGAGTTGACAGAGTGTGAGGGAGGATCCGTCCTTAACCCATGTCGGGAGCCAACAAGGATGTCTCCTAGCTCGCGTACTAGGGTCACGCCGGGTGATACGGTGATTTGATCGGGGAGCGGGGCTGAGGTTGTTGAAACCAGCGACAGTAGGTTGTCCTATACCGTCGAGATATCCGAACCTGGACCAATGACGGATGTTAAATATGTACGGATCGAGTTGGGTAGCCTATAAAGATCTCACCCCCCAGGACCACTGTACAGTAGCGGTGGATGTTACCTTCAAGACCGTATAGATTGGTGACATCGTTTCTAAAGATGTATTCTAGCTGCAGGATTTAGACGTCCACATACGTCTGAATCTAGGTAGCTAACAAGAAGGCATCATGCAATGCTTTGGTATGTGTGGAGGTTAGCACCCAGTTCGTTGTCCCAGGGACACCGAAATTTGATGCATCTGCCACCTGACACCGTTGGTGCTGAAGCCAAGGACCCGGATCCTAGTTTGAGAGAAGGCAAGGTTGAGAAAGTCGATCGGCTGAGCGGAAGTATCCTGAAGCTGGACGGAGGTGGCTTTGGGGACGACGATGTTGAGGAGCTTCGTCTTGAAGGATGTGGCGTTCTTGATCTGGAAGAAATAAACACCTCTAGCTGCTTCCTCATCCCTGCTGTATTTTCAATGGCGTAAGAAGCGTCAGTCTATGATCGTTACAGGGAGGACATGAGTATTTCATGTTGTGCACACGTACAAGGTGCTACATTGAATGTCTGTGGCACTGAGAGTGACGTTCTGGACGACTGCGGTTGCGTTCGGAAGTGGGTATAGCCGGGGATGTTGGTGGTCTCAATGTCGGAATAGCTTCGGCCTTATTTAACTCTATTCTGTTGCGTCCACTATGGCCAGCAAGCAGGTTCGTCGAGAGTCTTCGAGGATAGAGGATTTGGGACTGCGGATGCGGTTGGAGCTGTTATCGAGTTGGTTCTGCGGTTGTCGAAGTGTGGCTGATTGTCCTGGGGCCAACGAAGAGGTGATGTTGGATGTCGTTATCGTCATAGCGGCTTCATAGCTGCCACAATAAAGTGGCACTGGTTACATTGAACCTCTAACATTTATATTCTGACGCTCCGGGACCTGCCGAGAGTTCAACGGTGTCTGAAGCGTTTTGAGACCTTGGCCAACGAGTCGCAGAGTTGATGGAGGGAGTTAGGTCGACATTCCACAAAGATGAGCGCTTCGCATATATCATGGCTGCAGAGTTAACCTTTTGCCTTTCCAGTCACACCCAAAAGGTCCAGAGCTCGTTCAATTCGTACACAGTACTACTTAGGATATATACATCAAACAAATCTAATCTAATGAACGCTGATAGGGGATGGAGAGAATAGTCAAGATGATTGTCGAGCCAGCGTTACTGTTTCTGTTTTTGGTGTAGGATGTAGAGGGCGCTGAGCAGAGTGAGAAAGGAAGGGGATAGGAAGATGTTGTTGTACAAAGAAAATGGGGCTTGATGTTGAAGGTTGTAGCACAGCATAACTTGGGAGACCGAAAGGCGTCCTTTGTCGGACCACATACACGAAAGAGTAAGAACCAAGAAACCGAACCATGGAAGGGCAATTGAGAATTGTACAATACCAATATGGAAGACGGGGAAAGAACTTCGGAGAAGGAGGGCCAATGATGAACAATGATGCTTGATCAACCAATGACAGGAGATCATCGGAGTCTAGGTGCTTTAGCAGCGGTTCCACCGTTCCGGGTTCTCCGAGCAGCAGCGGCGGTGGGTGGCGGCGGTGGAGAAGCAGCAACAGACTTCCTTGTCCTTGTTGACGGCCCAGCTTTCGCAGCAGGTGCGGCAGGCTTTTGCTCATCATCGTCATCCTCGTCCGACAGTCCAGACGGCGCTCGATATCTCCCTGGGACCCTCGTCCGCTTCTCCGTCGACTTCTGACCACGGGTGTTCGGATGACCAGCCGAAGATTGACGTAGCCGAGCAGACGCTCTTGGTACTGTTGCCCCGGCGGTGGCGACCGCGCCTCCAGTTGATTGTCGGAGCTTCGAAGCAGGAGTCACCACGGCTGACTCAGGTACACGCTCCGCGCTGCTCCCTTTCTTCGACCGGTTTCCACCACGAACGGTCGAGTTCGACGACGTCGTGCTGAAAGACTTATCCTTCGCGTTCCTATCCACCGCCGTCTGCACCTTCTTCGATTGCGGTATATCCTCTTCATCGCCGGAAGGAGTCGCTGAGCTCAACTCAGAATCGAATCCAAGATCACGAGCCTTACGTTTCGTCGTCGTCGAGTTTACTGAAGCCCCGAGATCGTACATGACGTTTTTGGCGTTCTTGTGGTTCTTGGGTGTTGTCGTGTGCAATGGCTCAGAGATACGTGCGTCCCCAGCCTTCCGACGAAGCTTCGGAGTCGATTTAACGGGTCGTGCGTCGACATTGTTGCTCTCGATGACGGCGGCAGCGGGGGGTGCTGGAGGGATCGCTTGAGGAGGGATGGGCTCCCAAGACATCCCGGACGCATCTGATGGTGACCCACCCTTCCTCCTCGGCGGCGTCCCGACCGATGTCATCTCTTCAGCCTGGTTAAGTTGCAACCCAGCGACGTCCTGTGAGAGTCCCTCCTCATGTCCCATTGTCAGCGACGCCACAGAGCTTGATAGTCCGCTCCGCGGATCGTCGTCGTCCATATCCATGCCAAGCACCCCAGAGGACCCACCAGGCATCCTGGTACTCATATCACCACCACTGCTACCGCCACCGCCGCCAAGGCCACCTCGTTCGCCAAAATCCCATCGCTCATTTCCATCAGCGTCCTTAGTCGCTACATCTGCGAAGTCATACGGGTCCGTCGAATTCGCACTAACGGGATCACCCAACTCTTCCGTCCCAGCACGCTCGGAGTACTGACTTGAGCGTTGAGAGTACCCTTCTTGACTGCTTGTCGGCTGGCTTTGGCTTTGGCTCTGACTACCTTGCTGACTGCCGACGAAATCGGCCGGGGGAACGTTCGGGATGGCGGCGAGCCAAGGGTGCCTGCGGGCCTCCTTGACGGACATCCTACTTCGGGGATCGTGCACGATCATGGAGCGAAGGAAGTTCTCCCCCAACTCGGAGACGCCCCTGTGGGCCAGGATTTCCCACTCAACGTGACGATTCGCCATTCGTTGGGCCCACGGCATCGTCTCGTCTTCCACGCCAAAACATGTAACATTGGTGAGCCTGGAAAACGAGCAGCAATCGGTTAATGACCTCATGGTTAAAGTCAGTTCCACACGTACATGGCCCAGATAATGACTCCAAGACTATACGCGTCAACCTTCGAATCATATCCACTGCCCACACCGCCGGTAACAACTTCAGGCGCAAGATATTGTGGCGTTCCGCACATTGTCTGAAGAGAGAAAGAGGATATGTTCAACCTCAATCTCTATCCAGCGATATTCAAGAGGTCAACGCTCACTTGGAGGAAGGTGCCACCTGTGGCTTGTTTGGCCAAGCCGAAGTCGGCGACTTTGACAATTGGGTTAGGTCCCCCTGTGAGAAGGATGTTCTCTGGCTTGAGATCGCGATGCGCGATGCGCTTCCGGTGTGTATACTTCATCGCCGTAAATATTACGCGTCAGGAAATAGAGCTCATGTTGAAGTTGATCCGGTTTTTAAGGCTTACCTCTATCGCATCCACCATTTGAGCCGACCATATTCTCGCTTGGTGTTCTGGTACCGGGCCATGCTTCTGGATCCACGTAAGTAGATCACCGCCTCCGCAAAACTCCATGACGATGACTGAATCATAACGGGCAAGGGAATCCAGTGAGTAAATAATTCGATTAAAGCCCGTGCCACATTTCCGACTCCATACGCACAGATCGTAGCTTCATCCTCGAAGTACTCGTGCAACCTGGTGATGTTGTAGTGGCGAAGAGTTTGCAAAATCGCCAGCTCGCGCTCAAAGTACTCCTTCTGTTTCGGGTTATGCTGCAGCTTCGACTTTGCCATGATCTTACACGCGAAAACATCTTTGGAGACTTTGGAATATGCTTTGCGAACAGTGGCGAAAGAGCCTGTGCCAAGAACGTCGCCGAGTTGGTACTGGCTGTGGATACCTGCTCCGGTTGTCTAGGGTGACGATTTCGGAGGGTTAGAATAATCATCTGAAAGAAACGGTCAAAGATGAAAGACACACGATCGGTGATGACGAAAGTCGGAAGATGTATCCTAGAAACAACAATGAGGAAATGGCGTGAGCCGTGGGTGAAAGGATGAAGCCAAGGAAGAACTCACGGAAATCATCGTTATCAAGGCTAGATATAGGCATACCCAAGCAGATCTCATCGCCATGTATCAATCTGTGATATCGGCCCCGGCCGAGTTTCACGCCGGTGATCTTTCAGTAGCGCGTTCGCGGAGATGGAAAAAGGACGTCAGTCAGGACTCAACACTGTCATAATCGCCAAAGGAGATAAGGGTTGAAAACGTACATAAGTACCATTAGAGCTCATGTCTGTAATGATGACCGATGGAACGCCATCTGGGTCCGGAGCGTACTCCAACTGGCAGTGTCTCCCACCTGAAAAGCAGAAAACGCGGCAGGGCGGTTCAACGATCGAGTTATTCCTCTGGAATACGCGCTTGGAAGCACTTACTGATCTTCGGAGCAGTCAAAACCAAGTCATTATTGGGATTCCGACCGATGGTGACGATAGGCCGTTCCTTGAGGAGGTCAAACGCTTCGAAGGCAGGGTTGCATGGTACGAGTCGGCCCCAGAGATGGTCAAATGGGTCTTGCGAGCCACCTTCCTCGGGCTGAGTGTCGAAGAAGGCTGGCCCACCCTCGTCTGGTCGTGATTGTGCGGTATAAAATGATGTGGCACCGCCATCGAGGTACGCGTGAGCTTGAGCTGGTATGATCGTTGGTGGGCCCATGTTCTGGGGTGGGTTCATGGGCATTGGGATGCGTCCCCCTTGGTTAAAGGCGCGAACCATTTGATGGTCTTTGAATGAAGAGGGGGAGAGGGGGGTCTCCTTATGCCGAAGCTTTTGGGTGTTTGATTGCGAGAGCAGGAAGATCGCGAGATGGAGACGTTGAAGTCTTGACTGTTAGTGTTCTTTTTAGCAGAACGCGTTCTCGTTGTGGGAGTGAGCGCACAAGTGGTTTGTGTTCGTGTCGTATTCCAGCGGGAGAGGAACTTAATGAAGAGAGCTGGCGGGGGGAGAAGGGGGAGGGACGGGACGAATGAATCTGAACGAAGAAGGAAGGAGGGCGGGGAACTTGATATAACTGCTCACGAGCAAGCAACTCCCCCCGAACGCCGAACATTCAGTTCATCCCTTCAATTCATTCCGCAAACTTCCTACTCATTATCTACTCATTCCTTTGAGGCTAGCCATATGCCAAGGCTCTCTTCATTCTAGTGGGCTTGTTGTCGCCTCTAGCGTCGTTGAACTTCCTTCCGTTTGGTCAGTCTTGGAATTCTGGGCTGCCCTGGCCACCTTGCCAAATATACTCACACAAAAAGCTTCGAGGCCAATAAGGTAATAAGCACCCGATAGATTGTCGCCCGCCTTGCCCTCAACGACGCGCCCGTCGTCGTCGTCGTCGTCGTCGTGAAGATAGATAACGAGCCTCGAGGCCAATGTCGACAACAACAGAAAGTGCTCTGATCGACTGGCGCCTCAAGTTTGAAATGTCATTTGGAGGATAGCGACAGAATTGCACTACACTGGCGTCGTAAGGTCGATCCAGATTGAATTGGATTCTCCCGTCTTCTATGATATATCGCATCTAAGAGGGTCAGGGTCAGGGCTTCCTGTGGGACTTGAGAGGGCCTGCGGCAAAGAGTTACCGGCCACAAAGAATGGCATAAAGCGGCGAACACAGGGCATAGGTTGAGATCTACGAGATTGCATTCGACGTGGATCTCGACACAATGGCCAGTTCCCGTTTACGGGTGCGTGTGCACTTGGCTGTCGCCACAAGTGGCTAGCCTTCATCTCGTCAAGCCCCTTGTTGATTGTCTCTCAACAAATCTTATTGCAATATCATTGTCTCCTCTGCCACCAAGAAATGAAATATTTGAAACCCTGAAGTTACGCCCGTGGATCGAACATTTTGCCCTAGCAGATATTCAAGACCTTACATAACGATCACCGTACTACCATGACACCAAAACACGCCTCGAAGCCTGTGCATCAACCCGTAACTTTTCCGTACGATATCCTCCTGGAAATATTCTGGAGTCTGAAAGATCTCAACGGATCCCTCCGATCTGTCGATTTGACCTGTCAAGATTGGTACAAGCCGGCTATGGACGTCTTGTGGGCTTACGCAAGCGTTCACCGCCTTCTCAAAGTCCTCTCTCCACTGGAAAAAGATAACAAACCTTAGGTAAGGATAAACCTTCAAGTTGATACAGACACACACCTACTAACCAGGGCTATCTTCAACAGGGGTTCGCACAACCCTTGACGCCACACAGTTGGTCCCCCTTTCACTCTCTAGCTTGTAGAGTGAGGGAAGCCACCAGTTTTCAACAGTCACTTCCACCCTGCGCTGATTCCGGAGCTATCTCGTGCGAATACCAAATCTGGTCCTCTACTACCCAACGTTCGACAACTCGCACCCTAGTGGGGCAGTATTAAACATTCTCTCATTTGGACGGGCCCTAGCTGCGGGGAGTCTGAGCCTTTGCGACATCGGAATTAGATTTAGCTTTTGGGCATCGTGATCCAGATATGATATCAGGTTTCTTCGCCGAGATACACACGATGTGCCCAGACCTCGCGGACCTCACCTTGGAAGGCCTCTCTAGGCACTGGATGGTCATCGCTTCAACAACCATCTGGCGATTTCGCGGCCTACAGACTATGGAACTTAGCGCCCTCTACGAGTCTGATGACCTACTATTCTCCTCGAGATAGCAGAACTTCCAACATTGGAGAACCTCTGGCTTGACCCTCTCGACGCCTTCCCATCAGTGGCCTCAGTTAACAACCATTCCCATGGTGAAGAACCTGCTCATCAAGTGCCCCTCAGTCTCAGGCACGGCGACGTTCCTCTATAACTTGGCCACTACTAGATCACACTTGACAGAGCTGGTACTCAAGGATGACGCTGTCCGTGGGAAAGCAGAGGGATTGGAAAGCTTGGTGATGTCTGCTACGGAAGACAAGACCCCACTGGTCATGGACACTCTCAAAGCCCTCCTACAATTTCGCTTCCTTACAAACTTGATGCTGTATTAAGGTGGCGATATGAGGGTGGGGGATGATGAAATCGCAACGCCCGCATCTAGTTTGGCCAAGCTGGAACACCTCGCGTTAGATGACGTCGATAATGATCTTTCGACTTCACTGACCCTTTGGGTCATTTCGATTGCCGTGGCACAATGGCCCTGTCTCGAAACTCTATCGATCGGGGTCGACGCTCGCGAGCCATTGTCCCCAAGACAACATGCTCACGTCTTTCCTCACGAACGCAATTGGAAGCTGCATCTCGAATGCTCTCTGATATCACATGAGGCGGACGCCATAGAGTGTTTCACCGCTGGACTCCCGGATGCAGAAGTCTTTTGAATCTCATATTATGGGAACGGGAAGTCGACGTCGCGGTGGGATGCGGTGGACGCGGCGCTACTGGCAATGCGATCGAAGAGTGTGGCGGAGATGGCTTCACTGTTGATCGAAGGGGACTAGGGTATGCCCCGCTCGAGCTGTTTCTCTCACTTGTATGAGACCTAGGATGCCACTCTCGCACAACCTATCTACTACTGAGGCCAACTGTGTCAGACCTGCATCTGAACCCTTCAGTGAGGATGAGCGCTTGCTAATGGTCCTTTGCAGTCTTTTACATCCCCAGGCACTTGAGTACTAAAGTAGTTAGACGGCTTTCTGTTTAATGTCCACTACTCTAGCTTGAATGAGTATTTTTCTACGCTAGAGGAAGTGGTAGGAGCAAGCATGATCTCACAAT
The DNA here is from genome assembly GCA_019632285.1 of Tulasnella sp. 332. NCBI lineage: Eukaryota > Fungi > Basidiomycota > Agaricomycetes > Cantharellales > Tulasnellaceae > Tulasnella > Tulasnella sp. 332. The sequence continues at coordinate 139,200 of WSTV01000008.1, forward strand.
ACCTGAATAGCTCATTTCAATATGACGCGTAGCGAGGCCTCCGCCAAGGCCGCTAGAACTTTACCGAGCCCCAGCTTCTTACATTTGTACTCTTGCGCCGATGTCGCAAGGGATGGAAACGTTGATTGAAAACACGGCCAGGGGTCGAACATTTTCCCTGGCAAGTATCTTGTTTGTAGCGATGCTCTCGGCGTTGTTCAATGGCGCTTGTATTGTCTCTTGCTTTTTGGGTCTGAACTGGTCGCCGGCGGCGTACCACCCCACAGAAGGTGTCCCCTACAAGATTCGTTCTGGATTCTTGGATGGATGCTCGTTTGGCTGTCACATGGCGAGCTTGAATTTTCAAAAAAAAAGAGCCTGCAGGTCATTGTAAGGCATGCCTGACCTCGACCGGCGTCACGTTCCACCTTAGCGGGGGATCTCTAGGGCTCCGCAATACCGCGACCTTGTCGCTTCATATTGTCAAATCGCCGATAGACTTTGGATAGTGTATGACCCCACAGACTAAGGGACTTTCAATAGTGAGCTATCTGGATTTGAATTCTTAAGGGTAGCGTGGTCCGCTCACTGATAGCCCGCTTACTTCAGGTGTACGCAATTGGGGTGACGTTGTCTCAAAGCACGTTTCGGAGGAAAGGATAGTGCTCTTGGGAAGCAAATGCGACGCACTTGGTCAGGGATCTTTTGAATTGTCGGGGCAGGGGATCCGCCTCGCAGGTGAATTAGGTACTTCTTTTGTTTGAGGAGACGAGCGCCCGGACCAATGGGGGTATACGGCTGCTTCGGAGCCCCTGGGCACCCTCAAGATCTTATTGAGCACTCGTGTATTCCCGTCTGTCCCATCAATAAATCTGACTGGATGATTCCGTGGGGGGGGGGGGGGAAGCAAGGAAGAGCCTTGGGGTGCTGGGGGCACAATCCAGTGTGGCCAGTAGAGTGGTTCTGGAGGGGACGATGCCCAGAGTCATTAGGCTCGTTACAATGCCAGGCCTAAGAGACTAGTATCATAAAGCCTAACTAGAACGAAAGATGCTCGCGAGGGGGCAGGAGTGAATGATGTTAACGCCTTGAGTGGCTGAGATGGCATTTGATAGCTTGCCCATACGTAAGTGCGTTCGAGATTGAGCTAGGTCGCCTGGTCGAAATTTTATTTTGGACAAGAGGTTCAAAGATTCATAAGATATTACATATAACGGGTCCAAGCCTGGTCTTATGGGGTCCCAGACTCTCTGGCTTAAGGCAAGGAGGGGATGCGCTTTCAGAGTCGCCTGCACATGCTCGGCGAAGTCTCTTACCTTCAACTGAACCCAGCCACCACTTTTGGGTCCCGCAACGCACTCAAGACCGTGATAATCGGGCTGTACGGCAATTGCCGCTCCTGAAACAGACCGAGAAGCGCGTACCAATCTGCTATCCACCTCCCCGTCCACAACATCCATATCCACGTAAAAGCCCTTCTCAATAGCAGCTTCCAAGGTCCAGGCATCTGCGCTGTGACAGGGTTGACGACAGTCGCCTCAATCAAAAGCCCGAACGGCTGTGCGAGGAAGAACGAGATTTGTCCCGGTTCTAGGATGCGCAGTGATCGTTCTGGGGAGGGCTCCATCGCATAGGTAATGCCCACGTGTATCAGTGCGGAAATACTGAAGATGACGATGCTTCGGACGAATGCAGCTGCACGGGGGCTGAATGCACGGCCACGAGCGACGGCGATGCGATGCAGGATCCACATCGCAGGTAAGGAGAGGCGAGAAAACGAACGCCGAAAGAACGTCTGCCACTTGAAGGACCAAAATTCGGCGATTGAGGCGGACTGGAGAGGATTCCCTGTGAAGATCGGAGGGCAAGAGTTCGGTGGCAATCTACTTATCGCATCAGAAAATATGTAGTTTTGGGGTCAGCTTGAAGTCCATGTTATTTACCTGAATATACCAACTAGAATCATCGAAACTGGGCCAGCATTACTGAGCTCAGTCCCGGCGTAAGAGTATATCGATAGCGCGAGTGCCACGAGGACTTGTTGTAGGAAGGGTAGAGATGTAACGGGGTGATATGTCCTGAGGTTAAATTGGCGGGTGTAGAGGAGGTGCTCTATAGCATCGCCAAGAAGGTACCAAAAGATAACCCACTTCGTCATCGAACGAAGGTAGGCTGATCGGCTAGGAGGATTGTAGTCTCGTACGCGCTGTTGTGCCCACTCCCAAGAGCAGTTGTCGAAGATACTGGAGCCTCTCCATGACATGAGATTGTCAAACGAGTAGGCTAGTCTTCCCTTTAACGTCGATGGGAGAGGCAGCTTGATATATTTTGCTTTATTTCTTTTCTCTTTTCGCATCTGCCAGTGTGGCCACCCACCCTCCCCCTCATCCCAGAACCCAACTACACACACTTCTAAAGCTCGCAGGAGGAAGATGAAGCCGAATAAAGCCACCATGCAGCGTTCTCCCGAACCAATTTTCGGGTCAGGCCATGCTGGGTATGCCACGCACAACGCGGCTGCACAGGTCGGCGCTGCGAGAATGAGCCGTAGCCATCGGAGAGACGATTGATGGTGTGATATAGTGGTTGTAAAGATGCATGTGCCGAGAAGGATGAGCGTAAGAGGTAGAGACGCTCCGAGCCTCAGCATCTTCGGTCAGTGGTGCAGAGTGAGTTGGATAAAAAATTTCTTCGACGTCAACGCCTGGACGAGGTTGCATATCAAAAGCACAGGGTCACATCAGGGTAGGCGGATTTACAAAACCGAATCAATCATGGGCCTAAGCGTGTGCTGGGAAAATCTAATCATTGCATATGGGAAGGAATGGTTTAGCAGGGGCACACTGCTTTGCTCACACGACGGGCCTGGGGATCGATGGTTCATAGCGCAAGATGACAACAACGACAAAGATTTAACCCTTAGTGTCCAATGATCTTCGGTAGCACAGGTTTCAATATCGTACATTCATACTGAGAACGTGTTGCATTCAGGACGGCGCCGGACGGTTGCCTAGAATGAAACCTACAGATGATGACTTCCAAGGGCGTGTATTATGTACATCATTGCTATTCTATCGCAGGTATCAAGTCCAAAAACGGGAAAAGGGAGCACATGTGGAAAATCGAAATGATGCTGATATGTGGTATGCGAGGAGGAGGAAAATGCAGAGGACGACAGTGAAGATGGAAACAAGAGGAGCACGAAGCGGAGGCGCGATACATTATCCCGAGAGAATTTCACTGCTAGATGGGTTTGACAACATTCAGAAATGACAACACAACGGGGATCAGACTATTCTGTTGACAAGCGATCACGACATCGTGCCCTGACTTGGCGGATCCGCGAGCGCTACTCGTCGACACTGCAAGGGCTTGGCCAGATGCGGTGGAGTCTGCCAAAGGATCCCCAGATGACACGGCAGCCGAGCCTAGCAGTGGGCCCGCTCCGACCCGATTGGCGGTGCCGAAGGGGAAACCGGGGGAGGGGCTTCCATTCGTTGTCGCGGGGGGGTTGGGGGCTGCGACGTTTGTTGTAGTCGATGACTTCTTTGCGTCCTGGGGATCAGCGTCTGCGGTCGTAGATGGCTTTGATGGAGCATCTGGCACGATCAAAGCGTCCCTCAACACCCTCAACGCGACGGCCTCAGCTGCCCGCCTGACCTTGCCAGAAATCATACCCCCCTTCTCCACACTCGGGACTTCGGAGCTGGCTCGACATTTGGCGATCTGCGCGGTCATGGCCTGCGTCCAAGTGGCGCACTCGTCCTTCCCGTCAACGCTATATAGATATCTCCTAGGGAGTCCAGTGTGGCTCATGAACGCGACTCGGAACGTATTCCGCATGAAGGCTCTTTCGACGTAGAAGGTCTTGCTGAAGGGTATGCCAGCGTATCTGGTCGCGTTTGCCCCTGTGCGAGTCAGGACCGCTGTTTTGGCGCCTAGTGCATTGCCGATCACCCGGAATGACTGTTCCGACGTATGCGAGAAGTCGAGATATGGAGGATCAAAGAGCAGATCTTGGCCCTGCAGGTGGATTCCAAACGCGGCGTCGGGTGCGGGTATGCTGATCGTGATGGCGTCGGACAGAGTGCGCGTGATTAGTCGCGAAGGGATGGCCGAAGGCGAAACCGTAGCGTAGATCGGGGGCGTGGACGAATCAAGCGCCTGTGCAAGTCTTTCCTTTTGGATTGAACGGTATATTTTCTCCAGCATATCATCTGGCACGAGGATCCGTCTGTCCCACTCTCGAAAGGCTTGGAGGAAGTCTTCACAGGTCATATTCGGGTATGCGACCTTGAAGGCCCCACCTAACAATGTTCTTTCGCCTTCCTCCAAATCGGGGTGCAACGCATCATTGAGTTGGATCATCGCGAAGGCTAGCCTGGCTGAGATCTCTTTGTCGAAGGCGACAATGCCGGCGTTGGCGTCGAACCACCTCCCCGCGAAGACGATGAGGAGATGCTCCACGAGAGCGGGTTCGCTTGGCAAGCGTAAAGACTGGAGGAACGCGCGCAACGCGTTGTCGATCCGGACCCCTGTGAAACCGAACCGATCGACATACATTTTGAGGATATTCTTGTTCATTCTCCGCCCCAAGAACTCCCCCAGTTTCGCTCTGTCGATATCTACTGTTCGGAAGAGGAGATTGGCCAGGGTCGCCGGCTCGTTCTTTAGTTTTGTCTTCTCCAGGAACATCGCTAGAGCTTGGTCTGGATCTTCGGCGAACCGCTGGACGAGGAGCTTCACCACTGGATGCTTACTGTAATCTGGTCCAACTACGGAGGCAGTGGCATCGTCGGTTGTCGCCTCGAAGCTGATCTTGGTTAGCTCGACAATACTTTTTACAGCGAATGAGCGGTCTAGTGGTGGCTTCGTGCCTTCCCTCGTTGGTTCATCGTCCAAAGGCTTGGCGACTACGAGGATGTCTGTGAACAGGAAGAGGTACCGATCCTTGATCGTATTTCTGTCCTGCACCTGGAAGGCTTTTGACATCAGCAGCAGTTTTCGGGGAGGTGAATCCAAAGGTGTTGATTTGCTGGGATCGATGGACGCCTGCTCCAGAATGGAGTCTAGACGCCGTATGACGGCACTAGCCCGAGGAGGAGCCAGTCTGGCGGACGCTTCCTGTGAAGGAGTGAAGAAGAGATTCTGTGACGTGTCCACGGGACCATCTGGTGTTGACCTCTCGCGTGCAGAATCTGCCTGTATGCTCATGTGCGGCGAAGCGACATTCCCTGGAGAGGATCCCGATCGTGAGGACGCCGCAGACGCCGGTGCTATTTCTCCTTGCAGAATGCTCTTCCCCCTCGCGAAAGGATCATGAGCTATCTCCATGGCAGGCGTTGTAACGATCTTTGTATCCGGCTCTGCCACTGGTTCGTGGATGGTTGGAGGTGAAGGTGAGGCTGACTGCGTCGGTTCATCCCTCTCGGCGCCACTCCCATTAGTGTTCGGTACCAGCTCGGAAAGCGAGGGCTTTTGTTCTGGAAGCTTCATAGCTGTCCCAGGAGGAACGATCTGCACCATTGGGGGCGCATTCTCCTGCGTTGGTGCCAACCACTTCTTCGTGTTGAGATTCAACCACTTCCGAACACCTTCGCGACTCGTTGGCAGGTTGCCCGCTGGCGATGTCACGCCTCGGCCTGTCGACGATCCTGGAGCCTCAAGGAGTTGATTACGGATCGATTGACTCCTAGATGGCGATCGTGCATCTTCCGGCGCAGCAGACGGTCGCAATGTACCCTTCGAATCCTCTCGCCCGTTAGAGAGACGCCGTTGTAATCCATTTTGTGGCTGTTCGGGAGGCACAGGGGAGTTGATTCGACTGGAAACGAGTGTAGCAGTCTCGGCCGTGACCGCTGACATGGATCGATCCCTCTGAAGTTTCTCTTCCTTTAGTTTTGCCAGGCCAGGGAAAGGCAGGAGCTTTGTATCGGCGTATTTGCCTAAGTCTATTGCGGGAGCAGGAGGGAGTGGAGAAGTGCCTTGTTGAGGTGCAGGTCCTGAACTTGGCGATAGCGAAAGCATCGAAGGACTACCTGCTGGGTCTAAGGCTGTCGCGGTTGGAGAGGCCTGATTGTTGAAGCTGGTGTTGCTAGCAGCACTCTGGCGACTGGATCCTTCTCCTCGGTTCTGTGTGAAACTATTCGAGCGAGAGTGCTTCCCGGCACGTTGAACAGCTAAGCTCGACCCGCTCCTTGTAAATGCTTTGACCCTCTCCCATCGCGACTTCGCCTTCTCCTTTGCCTCTACGCTTGTCACCGGGATCTCGCGGTCCGTCGATACGTCCTCCCAGTCTGTTAAAGTCTCCTGGGCATCATGCGACTTCCGCTGTTGGGATGGAGCACGCGACGCGCCATGCGCTTCGGACGACCCATCACTCGTGCGTTCCGCGGAGCTTTCGCGTTGCTCTCCGGGCTGAGGCTGCGTGGATGATAGAGGAGAAGTAGGATCGTACACCGATGGTTGCGTATGCGGAGGAGAGGCATCGCCCTCGGAACCTGGGAAGTCGCTCTCGAAGGGGGACTCTGGAGGTGGTTCTACCATCGCGTTGGATGTCTGGAGAGCTAAAGGTGTAGGGTTCTCATTGTCATCTGCGCTCTGTGCGCCTGTGGAACTAGGTCCGGCTTAGAACAGTGACGTGAGACAAGCATCGCTAAAGGACTTGTCAAGGTAAGATGACTAACCAACAGAGCTTCCTGTGTTCCACATCCCATCATGCGCATGTAACCTCTCTTGCCATGTTTTCCTGGCCTTCATATCTTCAGGGTAGACCACAGTTTCCCCTTCCTCTTCAGACTCAGCCATAGGATTCTCTTTGTTTGGCGTATCGTAAGTGCTAATGGCAACGGGGAAAGAGTCTTGCTTGTATGGCGATGTCTCCCCTTGCATAGTCATGAACAGCGGGATTGGCTCCGTCGTAGATGCCGTCAAAGTGGATGATGAAGTCGACGGAGCTGGGGCCCTCCTCCCCACCACAATTCGTGGAGGGGTCATGGTACCTGACGGTGGCACAGTCAAAGAGAGGCCGTTCGGCGAATATGAATGCGATTTCATGTGTCGCTGACGCCCCTGCTGCGTGCTGCTACCTTCCTGAGCTTCATGCTCGATCACAACACCGTCGCGGACTTCTGCAGCGTCGTATACAAAAAGGTCTTCTGTAGGCGTCTCCTTGCCTCGTGCAGGATACTCTGACGAGGCAACCGAAGTTGATGTTGGAGGGCGTTCAGACGATTCGTAAGGCGACCTCTCCTTCACAGGCGTCGAGTTTACAGAGTCGAATACAGGTAGATCCCCAGATCGCGTCTCTGGGGAGGTCTCGGAAGCGTCCCGGTCGTCGACGATCGCGCTCGATGCCGGCGGACTTTTCTGTACACGGAGGCTAGGTGATGGAGATGCCGCAGGCAGAAAACCATGCGGGAGTGGGCGTCTCAGCATATTCGTCGGCGTCACGCTCGCGCTTGCGGCAGCCTCTTCCTCTCGAACAACCCCAGCTTCCGTATCGGACTCCTTGACCACTCGTTCTCCCAGTCTCCGCATCATGAGTCTTCGTGCCGCCATCCTTTCCCCTCCCGTTACAGTGTTGCTCCTCCCGAGTGCCGCAGGATTTGGGGCCGGCATGGGCATCAGGGCCGGCTCGGGGGTTTCGCCTCCGGTGAGTTTTTGAAACGCCATCAGACGACCAGCAGCACTATTTGAACGCGCTAGGCCGGCACGAATCGCATCGATACTTGGTAAGGGTGTCGAAGGCGATGTGGGTGGCTGGAAAGGTGAACGCGGGGGAAAATATGGTCGTCCTTGTTGCTGTTGTTGTTGTTGCTGTTGTTGCTGTTGCTGCTGTTGCTGCTGTTGCTGCTGCTGCATCTGTTGTAGTTGCTGCTGTTGTTGCTGAAGGAGGATCTGTTGCTGCTGCAAGGCGAAGAACTGCTGCGGCGTTGGCGAAACTGACGCCAGGAACGGTGAATAGAGCGGCAGGGGCGGCAGAGGCGCCGCATCGTCGGGTGAATCGGGTCGATTTTGCAACGCCATGTCCACAGATGCGCGAGAGCGCGAACGCGAACGCGAACGTGACCGACGCCGTTTTCGGCGCGGAGACACCGGCGTCGTCGTCCTACTCTGTGACTGCTCAGCGTCCGCCTCGTCGTCTTGTTCCTGCTCCTGCTCTTGTTCCGTCTCTCCCCCCGTCGTCTGACCAAGATGAAACGAAGAGCCCGCCTGCTCCTGCTCGGTCTCGTCGTCCATGAATGAGTCCAACAGTTCTCCAGAGGATGAAGCAGGACCCTGATGATGTTGTCCGAAGCCTTCCGTCGGTGTCGCCGCCTCCTCCTCTCCAGAGCCGGTATCGAACCGCGCATTCGATCGTAATACATTCGCATCCTCATCCGCACTCTCCTCCAGCGCCGTGTCCGTGTCGGTACTAGGTGGACCTGGTGATGGTGTCGCCCTTTCGCCCTCGCTGACCGCCTCGGCATGCATGTGCGGCCGTCTCCCATCCTTCATGCGCGGCAGTGACGCCGCTCGTTTTAACTTGGCGACGGCGAAGGCCCGAACGCGCAGGCCCTCGTCTTGCTCGTTTGACATATACTCTGAGTTTCCTCCTCCCTTGTTGTCGTGCGGTGTAGTTTAAGATATAGTCCTTTGTAGGACCTGCAACCAGGTGTCTGCCTCCCTCCTAAACTGCGGCGCGTGCATTTGAATACAATGTCACTGGTCCTGCTCTCCAGTATTAAATTGACAGCATGCTTCACCTTCGCTTATCCTGGCTGGTCGTTTTTGAACAGGTCGAGTAGCGTGAATTCTTTAGACCTTCCGGGATTGTAATGGAGTGGAGAGTAGTTCAAATCAGAACCGGCGCCTCAATCCGTGACGGCGAACCAACGGCGCACCGTCCTGCCCCCAAACAGGCATCAAAGGCGCTAAATTCCGAAGAACATCCATTGTTTTCCTTAGAAAATCGCTCTACACTGCCGGATTCCTACTGCCCAAGTGAAAAATGTATTGGATTATCTACTGAGACAAGCATGCCAGATGCAACAGTGGATTGATTGAGTTGAATTCCAGAAGGAAATGCAGGCTTTGTCCGTCATGAGATCGTGAAACGTACGTTGGTGGCATAAGGAAGTAGTATGTACACGAGAAGACGCCTTTGCCGTAGCCGAAAGCCTTTAAAACATTCGCTGCTGCTGTAACGGTTGCATTCCCGTAACTTGTTGCATTCCTGTGACCTGTTGCATTCCCGTTTGAATGGGATAGCCTTGGGGCACTTGAGAGACCTGGCCTCCTTGGATCACGACCGAGTGCCCGGGCTGTTGATAGACCACATTGCCCTGCGGGATTCCTGTCAACCCTTGCTGGATTGGTACCCCAGTCATCCCCTGCTGTATTGGGATGACTCCGTTTTGGTATCCAGTTTGATATTGGGGGACCGTCGACACAAAGCGTGGTCCTCCTCCAAGGATGCCAGTTTCGAGGTGGTTCTCCCTCCTGACGTACTGGTCCTCGGCGTGCTCCTCCTCCTCTGCGGCGCGCTCCTCGTGGCGTGAGTGCTCGCTGCCTTCACCGTATTGATTCTCTTCGTACTCTGAGAGACGGATCCATGAAACGATAGCGATCATGACTAAATGTAGCATATATGATAATGTCAGGGGAATACCGATGACCTTAACGTCCAGTCATCCTCACATATGCCCCAGACGAACCAGGCAAACGCCATCATAGCCTTCAACTCCCTACACCAAGCGACCGAGTTATCTGAAATTGTATCGCTGATGAGCAAGTATAAAATGCACACTGAAAAACAGATGTTATCGGAACCCACAATGCCCGTTCTTATTATCGGCAGGCCGTATTTGTCCATCGAGGGCTTCACACTGAACGTATCCAATTCTGTCCGTGGTGTACGATGCAAGGGCTTCATGACCTCACAGGCATCAGCATCGTTCATATGTGACAATTTCCTAGGCGAGGACCAACCGAGCCAGAGGATAGCCATCAGAGCGATGCACCCAATATGGGTGTAAAGTGAGTACCGCATCGAAAGCAGCAAACACACTACCAGCGTCAGAGCCGAAACGATGAGCGCGAAAATCAGGTATGGTCCTTAGACGGCAATAGCTTTAGCAATGGGTACATGATCAACCATGTTTGTTTTGTTCTTGCACTGACTGTCATAGGCGTTGTGTAGGAACAAGGTCGATTGATGAGCCGCCATACCCAACACGGCGGCTGCGCCGAGGGCCGCCAGAGCTGGACATGCTCATAGATTAGATACTGGATGATGATATGGCTCAACCACACTTACCAAATACCGCGGTTCTGACGATAACGAAGCGAGTCCAACCCATTGGATGTCCAGTAGAAGGGTGAAGTGTCGTTCAGTGGTGGAGGGAAGTAGGAGCGAACGATGGTTGATCTGTTCGGCGTGGTAGTGTAATCCTCTTAGATCGCGTCTCTAGTTCGTCTGCTTCGTGAAGATCGTCCGGTGCGTCCTGAGGGCCCTGCGAGGATGGGAGGAGAAGGAAGAGGGCACGCTGCGGGTGATTGGGTGAACAGGGAATCCGGCCAACTTGTGTTCAAACCATTTCCAAGTATATCAGACATTTCCAAGACGTCATCGACGCGCTCGTCACTCTCACTTCTCGCTGCCTTTGCACCCCTCACCATCATCATTCCCACTCAGACACGAGGCGTACACCAAGCTTAATCCCACCCACAACTGCTTTTCCAATTTTGTTACAATCTGAACTGATCGAGAATTGAGGAGCTCACGTGCGAGCGCGCGATATTAGCGCTGGGCGCCTGTTTGATCGGCCAATACACGTCTGTCCTCGATTCGGATGTCCTGTCTCGGGAAAGGCGTGAATCAAGTGTGGGTACGTTTCGGAGCATCGGAAAGAATTGCAGCTGGGTGGGGTCAAGGCCAATCCACGGCCTGGCTCGAGACCAACTCGTTTCGTACTACAGACTTGAGCAAAGGCATAAACCAAGGCATGCAACTGGATGCATAATATATACGTGGCTCAACCTGAACGGGCGGGTAGGCCCAGTAAACTCCGGACAGATATCAAGGATGTATCTCAAAGGGCTCAGTTGGAAGGGCTCAGTTGAGATTTCAAACTCCACCAAAAGCCCGCCAGCAAATAAAGCATTTAGACTGTTTACATGGTCATGAGTACAGTATTTGATGTCTATTCCACATAGTCTATTCTTGCTCTACCCAAAATGGCTCAAATCAAACATCTTCTGTCCGACCCGCTTGGTCGCGACGCCCTTCTCTGTCACAATCGCCGTTATTAGGTCCGCTGGTGTCACGTCGAAGCTTGGGTTATAGACCCCATCGATCTCTGGAGGTGTATACATAACGGTCGCCTGCGTCGGCTTGTCTTTGTCAATCGGAAAGACCGCACCTCGGACACATCGAGCTTCGATGGCTGGTCTCTCTTCGATGTGAATGCTTTTCATATCAATTGGGATTGAAGTCAGCGAACTAAGGATGAGAATACTTGTTATGTAAACTCCCGATGTCGACACTCACGCGGACCCATCAGACGTGTCGAGATCCACTGTGGCGATGGGTGCAACAACGAGGAATGGAATCCCATGCCGTGCAGCCAGTACCGCCGCTTGGTATGTCCCAACTTTGTTCGCCGTGTCCCCGTTCTTCGCTATCCGATCGGCTCCAACAGCTGAATCGACATGAGGTACCCTTGTCAGTTGAACAGAAAGAGTGCTTGAGTGAACCAACCCACCGACGGCATGGATGGGATGCCGCGTAAACAGAGATCCGACCATCGTATCGCAAATCATGACGGACGGAATGGCCAGACTTTGCAGTTCCATAGACGTCAGTCGAGAACCCTACGAACCCCAAGGCCGTTCAGTGATTTCAAAATGTCGGCTGACAACGATGTAAGGTGATACTTGGTGATAAGGTGCAGACTGGGTATAATACGCCGTCTTTAGCTTCCCCGTCTCGTGCAGATGAGTGATCAGTCCCAGGGCAGTTCCATACCCTGTAAGTGCCACAAAAGTTTCAGAAAAGAGGCTTACTCCGAAAGCCAAACGGTCGGATACTCGCCTGACGTTGCAAGAGAACCGGTGTTACAAACAGTGAGCACGTTCAAAGGCTCGGTCTCGCCGCCCCGCCGCGAGATCTCCTCTATCAACCACTCGGCACCATTCTTCGACATCTCCTTGTTCCTCCCAACATCCTCGTTGGAGATCTCTCTACCCTCCAATACGACATCCTTTGCGACATTGACCGCCCACTTGTTCGCCTTCTTCCCGTCTTCTAGCACCTTGGTCAGGCGCTTCATCGCCGCACCGAGATTGACGGCTGTAGGCCGTGCAGTGAACAGGAAGTCGATTTTTGGCTGGAGGTACTCTTGGAGGGCCGAGGGTGAACTCAAGAACGACAACTCACCCGCCCTGGGCTCTTCCAATTGAATCGCCATATGACTAGCAATCGAGAGAGCTGCGAGGCTGGCGATGGCCGGAGCTCCTCTGATCTGAGAAACGCGCAGATGCCTTCGTTAGCCAAACTGAATGAATACAACTACCCGAAGGATGGCTTACTTTCATTGTCTTGATCGCAGAGTGTGCCTCTTCCACCGTGTGTATCGGAATCCATTCGATCTCGTGAGGCAGAAGGAGTTGATTGATGATCTCTATATCATTCCCTTTCGTGCGTATAGATGTCAAGGGGGCCATGTATAGCTGCTTTCGGGATAGGGACAGTAGAAAGATGGCCAAAGTCGAAGTTGACTTGCTGCATCGCGTGATTTCACAGGCTTATGAGGTGGGGTTCTGACAAGTAACGCTGAGAAACCTCGAGTTCACAAACATAATCAACCTGATTTCATTGTCTGATCTAACCACCGGGATTGCGAAACCAGAGGTAATAAATTATCAACATCAAGCCAAGAGGTCGGTGAAAGGGTCGCATCAGCCGAACATTTGACCGTTCGACAGGCCAAATATTCACAGTTTACTTCCATTGCCTCAGTCAGTCCTGAGGGACCTGAGGCTTCGAGGCTTCCTTTTGATATCGAATTCGGCGTTGCCTGCATCTGGCCGTTTGTTTCTACATCTACCAAACACAACCTCCATTCAATCCAGAGTTCTCCCACACCTTCGCTCGATACACACTCTTTTGATTGAAAGCTGCAGTCCTGCAAACACAAAACACTCGTTCAATCTCCTACGCACCTTCTCAGACTCTCGTGGTAAAGCTACTTGGCTACCGTTGTCAAAATACCATGCTCTCGAAACTTTCAAAAATGTCTCTACCAACTGTGCGACCTAGAGACCAGCAGTCTGGATGGGTTTCAACTCGCGCTCTGAATAGGACAGTCATCCTGGTACTGTTATGCACACTGTGAGTCTCAAAAATACAAATCCTCGCCATTCCCTATCCATCATTGCGTCACCCCACTCGTTTCGGATATTTTGGAACTTGTTCACAACCCTACTGACCAAACCTGCGCGCTTATTTGCGCTCTTGCCTGTCACGTTCATCCAGAACCGTCCTCCTTCTCATCGCCCGGGTATCGCTCCACATCTCATTCTCCAAAATCGGACCCGCGAGGCCGGTAGTGCCCGACATCGCCAAGGCTGCTCCGTCCAAGAAGGAGCACAGACTTGGCGACGGTATGAAGTGGAAGGAGTTGAACCCCTCTGAGATCGGATCGGGTACTGTACGCGGACAGCGGCATCGCGCGCCTCACCGTGGAGCCAAAGTGCCAAAAGCAGAGAATCTCCCACTGGCAGAGCCTCTCTCTCAGCCTGATGAGGGCCAGACGGTGTCCTCAGAAACTCCCTGAGCTCCTACTTGAAGGACATCACGATTGAAACGGACGCATTGTATTTTATTCAAGTGAGGACGACTCTCCCCACCTTCTACGTCCTTGGCCCTCGCTCATAACTCTGACTTATAGGTTAGGTTCCTGGAGTGCAACCTCACAGCAGAGAGTGTCCGCATGTGGTGGAATATCAATAAATTAAGGGAATGTAAAATCCTGGTGTACAAACAACAGGAACAGGGTATCATTATTATGACCATATATCACCAAACATCCGTCCGGAGAGATCACGTCTGAACCGGGTACTCGAATCCACCGCCGCCTCTGGGGCCATCCCGCCCGCTACTGGCGATGATGAGACTGGCGCAGAGCGTCTCCGGGGTTTGAAAATCAACACCAGGATCAAACCGAATATGATGAGCAACAGGAGAAAGATGCACTTCCGTCGACTTGTATTCTTCTGGTACCTGAAAAAGCAAAAAAAAAAAAACCAAACAAAGAAGGAATCTCAGCTTCTAGACGTGATGGCGAGTCGGACACTGGGAAGTGTCAAAGTTCGCACCTAGTAGCCACCTGAAGTTCTTTAGCAGCCTCCTGAACGTGAACTGTAGTCTGCTCGATATTATACTCGACGGAATCGAGGATGGTGCCCTGATCAATCACAAGCGTCGACAAGTCCTTGAACACCTCGGCCAGAGACGCGATCGATCGCGCAATCTCCGATATCTCATGCGTACGCTGGGTGATATCGGGTGCAATAAGTTGCTCCTGGGACTGTTGCTGGGTCTTGAGTTGGGAGCGAGACTGCGACATGATAATTTTACAAAAGAAAATTAGAAGGAGAAAAAGTCGTACGAGACGGGAGCAGGCAAGTCGCGTTCCGGCCAGATTTGGTGCGATGTGAGAGGCAATATAGATTGAGGGATAAAGAGTCCGAAGCGTTAGTCAATCGAGGAGCGAATATTCGCGCACGCAAAAGGGACTTGCCGCTTCAACATCTTCTTCCAAGGCCTTCACGCCGTCAGACCCTTTGAGAGACACCGCTCCCGAGGCTATCAGAAGGTCTTGGTTCTTGATGGCATGCCCTTGGAGCTCTATCCATGGTGAGAAAAAGCGGAGGGAGAGAGGGAGGAAGAGGAAGGAAGTCAGCGGCAGTCAAAAGAGCGGGCCACACGTCGATAAACACAATCGTGGTGCCGCCACTATCGGTCATGAGAGCAAGACAAAACAAGTCGCAGACAGGGATGAGCCAAGAGATCCGATGGGTCGACAAACTCTTATCGCACTCGAAGCCCACGTTCATGCAGATCGTAGGGATTATGAGAAGGAACGTGCCTGCCCGTAAAAAAGAACTCACTTTGCATATAGACCCTCTGCTTCTTCCTAAACGCGCCACTGAGGTCCTGAACTTTAGCAGCGAGACCTCGCTGCACGTTCTGCGCTGTGAGAACCTGGTGTCGTGAAGGTCCCGAGGGTGGAAAGGACAAAGAAGATGGTGATGCATGTGGCGTGATCTGTTGGATGAGGCCTTGGCACTTTCGAAAGTCCTGTAGAGTAAACGCGCAAAACCAGTCATCAGCCCCAAATGTCTTAGCCTTGAAGGAGGGGTGAAGGTTTGGTGTGGGGATTGGATCCGTCGGAACTGACCCGAGTAATGTCGGTCGTCATGGACTCGATCTCTCTCTCCTCTGCGCTTCTGTCCGAGAATCCGGGGAGAGCATGCTTTGCGTGAAGTTTATCGAGCACGGCGACTGGATGGGGTAGACGGTAACACAAGAGAAGTGTGTGGGTGAGTGGGCGCGAGATTGTGCCTTGAGAGAGAGGGGTCGAGTGGGGGCGGACGGATCCCAAGGCGAAGAGTCTTGTCCGTTTCAGGATGACAGTATCTCAATTCACTCACTTTTAGATCGTGTGCGCGAGAGGATATCTTGGACCTGATTGGAGAGATCTATCCTGATACGAATGAACGGAACATGCGGCACATTAAACGGTGAGTTACCGGTGGGTGGCAGGATCCCCAACATATCACAGGGGCCTATTTGAGAGAGAGACGGCGAATGGTAAATACATGACATACCATACTGGAGGAGCAGAGTTCATGGGTGAAGCGGGGGCATGTGGCGAAGACAGCCCGGCTGATGCTGGATGGTCAGCGCCGGATAGCAAACGTTGATTCTCCTCATCTGGGGTTGATTGGCCGTACGAATCAGAGTCGTCCACATAGTTGTATCGCCGTGTGGCCGTTCGCGACGGACGAATGGAAGATGACCGGATGGAGAGGAAGAAGTTGGTCCGGGAACGCGATATAGGCTCTTCTGCGACCAGTACGTTCGCTGCTATCGTTGACGTCGATATCGTTGGGGTTCTAGAGCTCTCTCCTGCGCTCCAGGCGTTCATGAGATGTGGGGGTGCAGCGGATTTTGGAATCGACCGTAGAAACGGGTTTTAGACGGACTTTGGACGGACATGGGCCTTCGAACGTGGTAATCACCAAATCGCCTCCACACACAATTAAAGCACTTCATCTCACCTTATCTCTCTTGTGACTTTTAATTATAAGATGCGCAACGCTCGTTACATCATTGAGAGACCATGGGATGAGCATTTAAACCGAAGCTGCGCCGACATAGAAGCTCCCCTTGCTTCCAAGTTGTTCGCCATTGCTGGGGCGCGATGGCATCATCAGAGTGGATCAAAACATGGGAATATTATCCGGGTGTGAAGCAGACGTAAAATGAAGTCAGAGAGATTCGCTCAGAGAGATTCGTCCGGATACACGTTCGCGCGCAGGGGGGAATTCTCTCCGCGTATCCGCGACGAGGAATAATTCTGACTTTTCGTTCCCATTGGAAAGGAAGGAAGGCCCACCCGGGAACAAAAGACCTCTTTCGGCACGGTTGGCCGGCGGGCCATCACCGAGTTCGTTTTCCGTTTGGGGTGTCAAGGGGGTAGTTGCCCAAAATCTCGTGATTCGAGCGTCAGAGTGTGCACTGGATGCCTTCCCTGCGGACCCATTCCGTCGGTTCTCTCCCAAAGGATATCGCAACGCCCCTCCTCTCGCTCTAGCGCCCCCCCGGCGAGACTATAAAGAGCCTTGCCTCGAAAGTGGGAATGAAACTTCACATTGACTCCCTCCTTCGCCCTTTGAACGCGCATCCTTTCCCTTCAGCCGTTTGTTGATCCTACCATAAGGTTTCATTATCAAAGCGTCATCACCACCGATACCCACCCCCTTCCACACACACCGAACCACAATGTGCCGCGAGATAACGTATGTCGAATAGTCGCTTCATACCGGCCCACAGGCATTGAGCTCAATGATCTCTTTCGATCACAGAGAAGGCACTCGCTACTCGTGCAGTCACTACATCGTGACCTTTTGGGTGAGCTTCTCTCAAACATTGTGATCTACCTGCTCAGTTCACCTGACCCCGCCCCCCATTCATGATCGATTTCTCTCGACCCTGCCAGGCTGCAAAATGGGACTGCAACAAAGCCCATTGTGTGTATAGCCAACGGCACCCTGCAGCATGCCGATCACTGTCTTGTACCCAGGTGAGCCCTGAATGTTCTTGGTTGCTCAAACAACGACAACAATGGCCAAGGACGACCGCTGAACTGCCACCCCACCTTCTGTAGAATTATGGACCTGGCATGGAGAAGGTAGTAGAGACCTCCGAGAAACCATGCCCGTCTTGCAGGCCGCAACGATAGTCTATGTGATGGGCGCGTTCAAGGCTCAGCTCCACCCGAAGCCTCCTTCGACAACCATCCCCCGGCTTTTTCCTCTTCGTTTTAACTCTATCGAACCATCCTTTGTGCTGTCCTGTTTTGTACCACACCGCATCGCTGTACATATCATAATCACTGTATCATAGTCGCACGTTTCAACGCATTTTTGCATTTCTTCTGTCTGTAAAGCGCTTATTGATATTCTGTTAGAAAAGACGCCTTACCAACAATATGATTCCCCGTCCCCGGTATCAGAACAACGTTGGCCGCTGGTTCTAAGAGCCTCGTCACTGGCCTCCTAAATAGCCTCGTGTCCAGAGCTATAATTTATAGCGCTCGCAGCCGACCGGGGATGCGAGGGGCAAGGCCTTTCGCCGTGAACGAGAGCGAGAGCCTCCTCCTAGCATCGCTCACTTGACCCAGCCTTGCTCTGAGCATCCATTAAGGGCAGTTCTGACCTGTTATTTTATTGCGCTTGTGACGTGAAATGGTGGAGAGCACCGACGACATCTCAGTTTGCCCACGAGGCGGAGGATCTGGATTGATGCGATTTTGGACCACTTGACATCAGACATTGGCATCGACAGGCCAATCTGAGGTCAAAAAAGTCTAATAACTCTGATGGGACACTGCATACGTCATTAGTTTCCTAGATAAGGTCGAAGGCGGAAGTCCGCCTTTTTGGATCGTCTGCGTCCGCGTTTGGGGGGGGGGGCGGTAATAGTTCGGGCTTCTCAGCTCAGGATAGCATTCGGTGGCCATTTTTTGTAAAGGCTATCAGTGCTGTGCGGACAGCTGTTCGCCAACAGAAAACTCGCAGACACAGTCACTCTCACGTTCTGAGTGACGCCGTCCACACCCCTGCTCTTGCTTCCTCACTTTCGAAAACGCCCCAGTTTCCATCTAAGTCATGCGATGGATCACCTGCTTTAATTTTTCCGATACGTATTGAGGTGGTCTGGCTTGGTAGGGGTATAAATTTTTAGGTTACCCAAGCGACGTGACATGGCAGCGCTGGGCCATCACATCCTCCTGTACTATGACGCCCACCCGCTCGGCACAGGTACAGCAATCAACGTGGCACCCCCTCTTTTTTACTGATTGGCTTTTACTCTTGCCATGCTAGCCGCCTCCCCCTTGATGGATTATTAGGATTGACTCGCACCAACTTCCTCTCAAAAGGTGTAGAACACCGAGCCTCCACCGCCTCATTCCATATTGTAGACTGCGCCCGGTCTGCGGCCGCAGCAAAAGCGCAAAGTCGGATGTCTGATTGATGAATGCGGCCAAGCCTCAAAACTCAAGCCGCAAGCGCGCGATCTTCGCGGCCTTTGATGAAGGTCGGCCGCCACCCCTCACTGGCCTACCCAGGCCCTGCGCAACGATCATTAGCCACATCGATTGCAACTGACAAGAAGACTTCATGTGGCCACTCAGGCACCGAGGTAGCCTCTTCCCTACGGAGACATGTCCATATACGGAACGATTTCCAAACGCCACCCAGATTATAGCGCTACTTATCTGCGGTTGCATGAGCCATGGGAGGGGCATCGGGCGCCGTTCCACGACCCTCCTTTCAGGTTACCTCATAATTCACCCTCACCAGTAGCCCTGGCCGTTGGCTCTGTTAGCGACATCCGAGAGAAGTTTTGCCAGCCCTCCATGGTGACCCTAATTTCTGTTATCGACGCCCCTTCCAAGTCTTGCGCGCTTCCTTCCCTGATACTGTTAAGCGAAGGGGCCTTGCGTCTTGCTAAATATAAGCCACGTCTGGAAACTCCCGTTACAGCGTTCCCCGAGCGGATGTATTCACTTGGCATGGACTGTGCATACAATCCCGAGGAGGAAGTGGCTTGCGTTCTAATCAGAGATTCTTCCTTTCTCAGTATCCCCTCAGCTCACGATGGAAGGCAGATGGCTCCAAGCCTACTTGCCTGGAGGTTTCAAGGTCAGGTGGGGTGTCTCTTTATGCTCTAACCCTTCAGAATACCCTCGCATCAGCTCCAGATCCCTTCTCCTAGAGCCAGCACACTACCCAAATCTCACTTCAAAAACTTCCAAATCAAAAATCCATCAGTGTTGCATGCAGACGTGCCGCTCCAGCCGTCGGTGAAATCCGAAAATGTGGGCGCCAGGCGTCGCACCCCCTCCACCAACCTTCTTCATTTCGGCGAGAAGCACCTACCGGCGATCCCACATATATCGAGCACCGGTAGGTGAGTGTGGCAGATGTTTTGCGTTTGCACATGGTGCAGCTCGGCAGGGGAAGATGGTAGTTGTTTGTGGCTTACCAGAGCGAGGGATAGTTGCCTGTACCTCAAGACCGGCGGACTGTGTGCCGTGTCTGAGCCCTCTATACTGCATCTACATGCCTTGTCTCAAGTGCCGATGAGATTAGTAATTTTAGAGTAATTTTCTAGTTACTCAAGGGCAAAGAGACCGACCAGTAGATTACGTCGTGTGTTCGAAGCCTGTATTTGATGTAGTAGAGAGGCCCACATTGGACGATGCCCACTTTCTGACTGTAAAGTGATCTCTATGTCATGCCTCGCACCTCCTTCTGGCTACTCGTACAACTGTTGGCAAAATAAAAATGGGGGTCTTGAGGCGTCGAGTCGACTCGTTCACTAACCTAGTCGCTCCGTGATGGTGTCCTTGCGCATATTTTAGGACCCCGGCTTGCTGGGTGTGCGACACTGTGCACTTGTTCCCATATGCAACAAGCGAGATGGCTGTCATCCGCCGCCTCATTTCCATCTCGCCCTTCAAGAAATCAGCCACCAGTCTGCCTCGCGTGGTCCGATCGGGACTTCGATGTGGCTGATCTTACATTGCCGCTGTCAGACCAGGAATGAGCTTTCGCTTGGATCGAGGTCCGCCGGTGGCGGATTAGCATAGAGCGTCTTATACTTTCCACGTCGGAGTTGCGGTCAGTTTGGGGTTGGGCTTGCTGGAAGAGCCTTGGGGCTGCTTCTGGGGGACACATGACAGAGTTCACCAGCCAGGCAAAACAAGCCTCAAATCTCCTAGCGAATTCATCTGATGAATCGCACGACGATCGCGCCGTCGCGTTTTTTTTTTGGTGTCGTTGGAGGAAGGTTGTGGCAAGCAGGCAGCATGTGGATAGAACGACTGTAGGTACATATCCAATCCCCCCTTTTCACCATCTGCTTCCCTCAGTCTCAATCCTAAGCGAGGTTCGCGCACCTTCAGTCGCAAAGGTGATGAAAAGATCCATGTCGACATCCCTCAATCCACGCAATAGGCCGACGAAGCAGCAGGCGGGGAAGCCTTACACCAGCCACCAATACACACATGTCCACCACAACAAGAGTCTGAGATAATACAACGGGGACATCTGTGGGAGCGATGTACTTACAGATCGACATACGAAAGAAGAAGTCAAGGTCCAGCGATCGCGAACACCAAACGACCGACTTCCCTCTTACAGCACGTAAAACGGCCCCCTCCAGGAACGACACATAGGCTTCCAGGCCAGAGGCGAAGGAAGATTGGCCTAGAGCTTACCCTTGTTGTGCTTCTCTAGATATCCGAGAGTACAGCGAGGTTATGACCTCCGTGAACTTCCAGCCAGTAGCGAAAAGGCCCCTTGGCACGGTGTAGAGGCTTCGAGGGATCAGAAACGAAGCATAAGACCTGACACGAGGAGAAAGGAAGCACAGAAGTTGATGTCGTGCTCTTTCGAGAACACCGGACTGGGGACGAGGTAATAGACACCAGCGAGTTGGTAAGAAACGACGAGGTCTTCGAATTCCAACTTCCACTGGTCCGGGAGCTCGGTATTCCACTTCCGCGTTGGCATCTCGATTATATGCTGGGGGGGTGTGCACTGATTCGTCGTCAATTTAGAAACCGCAGGTTCAAAGAAGGTGATGTGTCGAAGGTTAGGCAGCACGAGGAGGGGGAGTCATGTGCTAGATTGATCGACGGCGAATGTGTCCCACCGAGAAGTCTTCAGCCGAAAGGTCATGTCAGCCAACATGGCCTTTACAAGCCATGTCGACGCCAAGGAGGGAGAGAATCCGTACAATGTTCTGGGCGAATTAAAATAAAATAAAGTCAACGTCCCAACGTCCGCGGAGCCAAGTGTCAAGGGGTGCCCGAGCGAAAACTGAGTCGGATCGAAATGACCGAAACATCGAAAAGAATGTGTCTGGTCGAAAAGCCCAAGGTTTCCCACTCCCACACACGATCGCGCTATAGCTAACTCACTGGAAAGACAAGACCTCAGGGAAGAGAGTCATCCAGCAGCTCGCTCCTATTCGCAAACCTCCCCGAAACACGCAAAATGAGGGTTGGGCGAGTGAGAGACTATACGGGAACCGTCGCGTTTGTGAAGCAGGCTCCGGCTCTTTGATCCAAAAGCCTCAGGAAAAGCTTGCAACCAAGAGTGGAAGTAGAAAAGCCTTGCGGGATTCTCGCGAACGTCCCTCGAGAGTGATCAATTGTTTGCAAGCCAATCCCTTCCCAGCCCGTAGTTACAAGGCCGTCATTTTTCGCATCGCATAAACTGTTTTCATGCCCTTTCCTCGTACGTTTTCAAGGGCAAGCAGTTTTGATCCGAGGTAACGGACGATTCGAAGAAGCGGTTCAAAAAATGCAGGATTCAGCGGGGGAAAGCGAGATTTTAGAAAAAAAATTGAACATTTCGAGTCAATATCCTTGGCTCGGTACGGTTGATGCCAGGAAGGGCGATGTATGACACACGACTCCCCCGACTGACACGCCCGCTGAGATATCACATAATGCAAGACGAGGAGAACGCTCGTTTGACAAATCAGTCAGGCCACGTTGTTTTGACAGATTAGATGCCTTCGACGTCACTAGGTATGCTTCGGGCGTCTGGTAATCCCCCGGTCTACCGGTCAAAAGAACGTGTCGAAGGTCTTCGCCACACACACTGGACTGTCTAGGCCTTTTCGGTGGCATATACACATGTTTCGAACGCCATTCTCTGTTTCGTGTCGGCAGAGGACGTTTGGAAGCATAGTCCTTCGAAAACCATTGTTGTCGTGTGCCAAGTATTGGCGTAGACGTAAGTTTGGTTTGATCAAAGGGGAAGGCTACAAGTCATTCCAAGGCCGTAAGAGGGGGAGCGTGGTCCTGACTTTCTCAAAAGTAGCTCTCCGGACAGGGACAGGGCCAGAGCAGGCAAGTTGCCGGATGATCCCTTCCCAACCATCGACATCCCAGATAGGCAGGAGCGCCGACTCAAACGTTGTGACTGTGGCATAGACCAACCCGTGGTGAGCACTCCCGTTCCTACTCTACGTTCAAGGGAGATTCAATGGTCGTTCCATATCAGATCGAGTGATCGGGAAGGGAGAGCATCGAGAACATCTCTTGAGCACTAGATCGCGCATTTAGGTCTCGACGTGATTGGGAGGGACTTTCGCGGTTGAAGTTCTCAAAGGGGGTCGGGTTCACCCACCGAACTCGGTTCGTTGTTATCGCCCTGTTCTTCTGAGGTGGATAGACTACTGGGAATAAGATTCTCCGAAGTTTGAGGCGGCGTGCATACGCAGAGCTTTTACGTGGTCAAAGCCAGATATGGCCGCTTTGGCGCTGACCTTTCCATCAAGCGATGATGATTTGTCTTATTTCGATGACGGGTATTGCGCTGAGCCGGTGATTTTTTTTTAAAAAAAAAAACATATTTCTCGCTAGCATCTTTGATTTAGCTGTTTTAAAAAAAAACAACAACCGGCGTCTGGAGGTGACGAATGTGCCGATGTTTGAGTTTTCTACTTTAGGATTATTGACCAAGGGCGGGGTCGGCGCTAGTTCACAACGGGGGACAATAAACGTTAAAAAGGTTATCGGTGCCACCCAAGTCTTATATGGTGGCCGATGCTGCGACGCGCCACGGCGGCCGCGGGTCCAACTGAATGGTGTGCACCGCCGTTCAACAGGGTCTTAATCGCTGGCGGGATAATACGGACGTCTGACAAAGTCCGCAGAGCAACGTGGCCCCAAGGGAGCGACGTTATCGATGGCTTGCATCGCGATAAGGGGCAACGTGGCTGCGTGGGGCCAATGGCGAAATTAGTTCCAAGGGATGAGATGTGACGTTTGGTCGGTGCTCATGCTCAATCGTCTCACTGTGAAACAACGAGTTGGGCCCACCACCGTTACTGAGTCCAAAACCGTCTTGAGTTTTTGGTGCGGTAACTCCCGACCCTGATGAAAGAGATCCAAGGACTGGCAAAAAGGCAAGAAGAAGATGAGATTCAAGGCTTTCGAGTGAGAAAAGAAACGAGACGAGGGGGGAGGGGGTTCACTGAATGGGAATGGCTTACATGGGAAGCGCGATTCGCGAATCCTGGCCCCACAAACGCCAGCCATGTACACCCAACTTCGAAGAGCCATTATTTTCGACCCTCTGAACCCCGTAAACGGTCCTTTGTTGAGTAATCACTTCTCGATCATCCATAGAGACTGGTTTTCGGGGTTTCTGTACCTGTGACTAGGGATCAACTCGTTAGCTTCGTTAGCTTCGGGGGTGTTGAGCCGCCCAAGGGCCGGTCCCAAGGAGGGGCTGGCTTGCCTGCATCCGGCCTACACCGCCCATCTAACTAAGGCGACTAAGGTTTCCCGGTATCGAATCAAATCAGGTTGTAACGGATGGGTGATCTCTCAGTTCGTAACAACCGCTCTCTAAAGTCCCCAGACCCGTCACTTCGGGGCGTCATACTTTCCACTCAAACCTATAAAGCCTCCCCCCGTCCTCGGCCGTAATCTTCCATCCCCTACCTCCCCTCACTGCCCCATCCAGCCATCGTCCCATTCTCCATTCTCCACTATCCGCTAATCGCACAACCCACCGCCGCTACCGCTTCCAGGCCCTCCCAGCTGCCTCCCCCTCCATTGCCATTATCAGCTACTCGACACAGACCCGCCCTTGAACACTTTATACGCCATGTGCTCACAAGTCGCGTTAGTTGAAAACAGCCATCGTCAGTGTAAAAATCATTCGAGTCTGACCATTGTTATCGATCTGAACAGAGAAGGTGTCCATCATCGGCCATGCGCCCACTTCATCACACACTACTTTCGTGAGTCTTGTTTCTCTTGAAAGCCTTGTCGCTGGCTGTCGGTGCAGGGCCTTACGAGGCATGGAGCCCTGATCTGGGGGTGCATCGATCCCAAGAATGCTTACACCCTTTCTCAAACCTTGTCCCACAAAATGATTATAGCGGCATCCATCAAGGACTGCGGCTCACTTACGTGTACCAAGTCCTCCAAACATCCACCAAACTGCTACTCCCCACATTGCACAAGGGAATGGGGTGAGTCGTCAATTTTTCTTCCTTCGTTTTATTAATTTATTTTCCCTTCCTTCTCGTTCCTTCTATGCACTTGATACTTCTTTTTTTCATTTTTTTTTTCAAAGTCATCCGGATTGAATTCCAAACTGACTGAATTCTCCCATTCTTTCTCCTCTGCCTCCGTTGTCTATCAAACAAACAGGACCGCGCGTTCAGAAGTGTAACGCGCTGTATTACACACTGTGCGAGAACTGCGAGGCGGCACAGGCAGCCCGTTCGGGGGTCCAGCAGGCGCAAACCTACTATTAAACGCCCTCACCGACTGCCCGACCCGCCCCCGGGATTCTCCGCCCAGCTAGACTGGTCACTCATCTTCCGATATATACTAAACCTGATCCATCTTTTTGTGCCACCCTATCACATTCACCCTTCGATTTCTTTAGTCTTGTATTTGCTAGCGAGCCATCTTTCCATCACATCGCATCGCATATGTACAGCTGTGTCCCACTCTTCGTCCAATTACCCGCCATTTTACAAGCTGTTCTTCTTTGTATGCATCAGTCACCTATTTGCATGTCCGTAGCTCGTCTCGACTTTTATTGATCTGTGATGCGTCTCCACCCACCATTGCGAGCCCTTTTACTTCCATTCTCAGCCTCTGAAACGGATGATCGAGATGGAGGGCCACATGCTCAGATCACAAGACTGAAAAATTCTTGGAAAAATATCGACGTCATACATGCGCTCGGCGCCATCATTCCAAGTGTATTCACTGGCCAACGAAGCTTGACCAAACTCGGGCCTGGGCTTAAACGCCATCTCACCCTTTCAGCAACCGACCAAGGTCCAACTCTATCGCTTCACAGTTGACCAATCATCGTCCTTGCCGATGTTGCATGTGGAGGACTGGAATCGGTTACCTGCAAATTTCGCTATAAACGCCAAAGGGACACGGTAAACTTGCCTAGTCGGGGAATCTGAAACCATCATCCATCGGGTGAAATAAATTGAATGATCGGCAACAAGAAAAAGAGAAAAAAAAAAGATCAATACCGCCAAAAGAAGCGATGTGGAGTCTAAAAGCAACTCTGATGAAGTTGTCCCTACCACTGAACAGTCAAGCCAATCACGTCGCTGCTCTCAACCGCGTGATACTGAGTCTGGAACAGCTCCCTTCGACGAGCCTCACCATCGCCAGGTACCGTGTCCATCCAGGTTATTGGTCTCGGATCCGAGCCATCTATAGCTCCAGCTCCAGAAATCGAGTAGCACAGATCGATCAATATCCGCAACGCAAGGTGGTCCGCCTCTATCTGCCGTGCGGCGGCCAGCTGAGTTAGGACTAGTGCTTCTGATTGGTATGGAGACTTGGTCACTGCGGGAACGGCATCGGGTGCGGCGGATGGTCCCATGTCCGGCTTGCCAAGGATTTGAGAAGGCAGAACGCAAATTGCCGACGATCCCGGCACCACAGACGGCGAAGGTGGTGTCGCCGGAGGAGTGGGAGGCAATGACCCGTCCACCTGACGCCAATATATCGACTCGACCTGGCTCGTCCACGCCTTGTCACCCCATTGATTTGCGATCGGTGCCGGAGTGGACGACACAACACCCTCCTCCGACCAGTCCCTCGCGAAGCCTTCCTCATCCACATGGAGCCGGGTCTTTTGCGCTGCCGAGGATGGCGGGGGCCGTATCTGTCCACCACCGTTCACGCAGCCGCTCGGGCACGCCATGACTTCCACATAGTCGTATCCTTTCGAATCTTCCACCGAAACGGCCGCTGCCTTTGCCCGCCTTCCCCTCAGCGCGACGGAAGGCGCAACACCAGCTGCCCCCTTCGCCGTGCTCACGCCAGCCTCCTTCCCAACCTTCCTCACCACATTCTGCAGATTCCTGAACCCATAACATTTGGCACCCTTGAAGACTATCTCCCCGGTACCCGTGTCCTTGAGGATGAACTCCTCGTAGTCGGCCGATCGGATTATCTTGGAGCTCAATAGTAGGGGCTTGTGTGAGTTGGAGAGTGTAAGCGAGTCGAGAAGTGAATGAAGGTATGAGCCTGAACTAGACCCAGGATGTTGGAGGAGTTCGGGAAGGCTGTCGACGGCGGGCGGTACCGACTCGAAGTCGACGTTATCTTCTCCTGGGATAGGCTTGGAAAGATCCCACCCTTTCTCTTCCATCATGGTCCGCAGCTCTCCGGTCGTCAGAACACAATCGACGTCGCGGGTAGAATACACCTCGCTGTAGAAGTCCTTTCGAGACGCCTCAAGCTTCTTGTCATAACACGGCATAACAGTAACGTGATATATCTGATCCGGCCTGCTGGCAAGAGGAAACGTAAGTTTGCGACCCGGCGACCAGGTGATGGCGATCGAACGAAAAAGTACTTCACGCACGTTTTCTCCCACTTGCCGCCAAGCCACATCTTCACGAGCGTCCCCATCACCTGCTGTGGACTTTTGGTCCGACTGATAAAGGGTATCATCTCCGGGTGAGCCTTCTCTGCATAACACACCCATCCAGGACATGCGCTCGATAGCATGGGCAGCTGCTTTGCTCCGGTGCCGGTGACCCCCGTCAAGGCCCTCCGCTCCAGGAACTCGCGTTGATGCTCCAGGAGCGTCAAGTGTCGTGCGAAAGTCGTGTCATATACACGATGGAAGCCAAGCTCTTGTGTGGCGAAGGCCCGCACTCTGTAGAGGATTCGTTGGAGGGAGACTGGAGAGGATGAGCACAGGGACGCAGAGAGAGAAGCGAGGGACTGAGGTGCGATGGAGAGGATGGGTAGTCGATGAGCTGGCGAGGACTTAGATGGGTTGTCTGAGAGAACGTTCAAGACCTCGACGTGGGATTGCATCGTGATGAGTACAGTCTCTGCTGAGGTGATGCAGCCACTAGCAACAGGTACACGAGTTCGACTCGGGTCAGATGATGACTCTCACACGAGGGGATCCGTATGCAACCAGCCTCACCTGCATGCGAGACAGTCGTTCAGGCTTATTTCGGCCTTCTGAAGCTTCTTTGTAGTGGACAGTGCCGATCCTGCTGCTGTGGGGTTCGTGGAATTCGAGCCACTTGTGCTACCCGAAACCTCATGATAAGCTCCTGAGGAGTCTATTTGGATCTCAGTCTACTGGGTTCCGTACTAGTCAGCTCAGTCAGTCAAATGAAAAGAGACCATTTTTTGGGGCTCACAGATGCAACTCCCGCGAGTCGGACCTTCGGTTCTGGTGCCAAAACCTGTTCTACGGGTTTGATACATGCTTGGGAAGGTGTGATGAAGTCGTTGAGATCCGTTAGAGTAAGTGCACCAGAGAAAGTCATTGTGTGTGGTTGGGGACTCAGAGCAAGGTGGCGGTTGAGTTTTCACGATCGGCTGTTCGGATATCTGACATAAGCCAAGTCTACCGTACTCGCCCCACGACTGTTCTCCCACCATCTCACGTTTGAGGTTTAAATCGCACAGGATAATATTCGTCACATCACTACTGTAATACTGCAGAGGGGATCTGCACCCACGTCCAGCGTGAAGCACAGTTTCAAAGGGTCAAGGATTAAACAGAAAATGGACGATGAAGGGCATCCGAAGACGGATTCGAGGGAATAGAAAGGGGAGTGGTCAGCATTCCGATATGGGCGATATGCAGAGTGAGGTCAACATGAAGACAAGATGATGATATGGGGAGGGAATAATTTAAGCAAGAACTCCAAATGAAGGTATCATACCGGACCCCGAGTAGTAAGCAGATATAGGGCCATCAGCTGGGCCGTTAAAGCGGCGAAACCACCCAGAAACTGAAGCCCAAACCGATCACGACTATCTGTATCTGGCCTTGGTGCATACGAGGCGTCATCGTCGGTGTATTCCTCCTCCCCTTCACTCCACTCCGACGTCGGGGTCGGAGAGCGTGCAACATAGTCCGAAATATTGGATCCTTGAGAGCCAATGAGATGATACATGCGAATTCCTTCAGGTAACGAGTCGCTCCGAAGCTCGAAGCCTCCGAACGGAGTCTACCATCGCGATGAGGAGGATGGGGAGGAACAGACCCTCAGGTCAATGTACTGCTTCCAGGAGGAATCTCGAGCCCAGGAAATAAGAATAGGGGAGCGTATTGGGACGCAAGATAAGCAGAGAGTTTTGAGAGAAAAGCCGACCACCTGTGGGCGACCTTGAGTTGCCCGGCGCTAATGGACGGATGGCGACGGCCCGAAGAAGAGCGTGGACCAAAAGGGAAGTGACGAAAGAAATGATCGTTTGATGGGATCAAAATGGTGCGACGCTCACCATCTGGTAGGATATGCCGCAGAGCTGCATGAACCGGTTCAGGTTGCGTTCCTTCCCCTCCACAATGTCGGTAAGCCCGTACTGATCATTCAGTTCCATCGCAGCGTCATCGTCGAGCCCAAATAATTGACTGAGATCCCTCGGGAAGCCTGGGCTGACCACACCCTCAGACGTCAGGAGCGGATGCAGGGGATCGTTCAGGTGATTTGACCGGATGAGTGCATTGGCTCGGCGAGCTTCACTGTAAGTCACAAAGGTGTATTAGAGACGGTGGTTCATCGAAGGGGATGAGCTTTCACGCACGAGTTATGTAAGTTGATCTCGAGGTCCATGAGCTGCTGGCTGTCCTCGATTATTTGGTCCTGAAGACGTTGGGGAATATTCCGAGCCACTTCTCGTGATATGCCGCTCTTGACCGACTTCTCTAGCTCATTGGCTATCCCGTGATCCACTACACGTGGATCTCGAGTTAACGATCTGTGATCAAACAACCAGATACGGAAAAACCCACTCTTCGTCCGGATATGTGGAACAATCTCATCCTTCAGCACGTCCTGCAATGAGATCATATTTGTTAGCGGTGAGGATTTGACCACAATCCAGGTCGAATACCTACTCTCAGCAGAGCTAAGAGAAGGATCCAGTCCATTAGCATTCGACAGCATCAGCCGATGGATGGAAGATCGGTCTTTTATACGTACTCTTGAGATCGTCCATTCTTTTCTCTTGCTTCTTCTCGTTCGCGGACATGTGCTTGCGTAGGCTTGAAATCTGTTCATCGTAGTTGTATTCGAATTCAATTCCAGCAACTTTTTGTGAGTGCTGTCCGAGAGTATCGAATGTGACCTTCACGCGAGGACGAGAACATCAGATGGTGAGACCAGAGAGGGCCAAGTACGAGACGATGTTAAGGTGGACGTACTCCGAGGTTCTCCAGTGTATCTTTCATGGATGCTAGCACGTCGCGAACTTGATCTGGGGATGGCATGACAGGCATCTGGGTCCAATGCTATCAGGAGGGAGCGTAATCAGTAAGTCAGTAGGATTGAAAGGATATTGAGGTCGAGTGATTCGAGACTTACAGTGACTCCCGTGAGCGCTGTTGGAGCCAGTGAGAAGTCATCAGGGGACTTGGCTCGAAGTGTAGGCGACGCTGGCGTAGAACCTTCATGGTAATCACAAGTCCGTTAGGAAGGTTCATCTAAATCCAGCTTTCGATTCAAGCGATGGTTCACCAGCGGTCTTCGTCAAAGTGGAAGCGGGCATAATGAGTCGTTGAATCGGCAGTCGAAGAAAAGGAATGGACTGAGAAGAGGAAAGGAAGGGAGATGAGACGGATGATCGATGTATCGTTAGTAGCGTGCTTATATGAGACTTTGGGATCTTTGCCTGGAGGTGTATGCGTGGGGGTTACAGCCGGTGTGTAGCTTGGTAAATAAAGGCCAACATCCATGAGTCTGCAACGTGTTTCGGACATCTTTCACAGATGCCTCGGGAAATTAACGAGCGCGTAATCAGAGGGCTTCTATCCCGTGAGCCAAGCGAGCGGGCAACTGGAGGAGTGTCGAGTCCACATCAAACAATATAGGGTTGAGTCGCTGCAACAAGCAGAGGGTCATTTCATTGATGCATTTCCCTAAGTCTCACGTATCTTTCTCTCTGCAGAAGCGGGAAGGGTATCACCGCTGTAGTAACCTTATCCAGGATGACCATATGTCGTTCAGTGATAGGAGCAGGGGTCATCTATCTGGGCTAGGGTAAGGAATAGAAAACAAGAGGACGGTAGGTCCCCCACGGTCCTGGGCAAGGCGAACCACATTTTTATGGATATATGATGTGTGTATCAACAGAGATTTTCGAGATTTGCATAGATTGAGTCTTCTTGTCTGCTTTAAACAAGACAGCCCCTAAGTGGGGGGCTAGGCTAGCAAGACGGAGGAAGAAGCAAGGAGAAAGGTCGAGGAAAGAGGAATTTAGCCGCAAGCAGCTCAACTACATCTGACCAGGAAGATGGTTCATTAGAACGGAGACCGCGGCCCACGCGGGCCTTTCACCATGACGGTACGCTGCCTGCTGGGCGTGTTTGGTGCCGGAGAAGACGACGATACCTGCTCGCCCTTTAGTGGAGTAGCGGTCACTGTGCGATTGGTCGCAGGAGAGTTATGCGCGGTCGAGTCGTAGTAAGCCTCGTTTACCTGACCATATTCGGCTTCACTCCCGTGGTCGCTCGCGCTCATCGCCTCGTAGGATACATTTTCGTCGGGAATCGAAGCCTTTTCTTCGGGCGGTGGCTGAGGCCGGTACCGTGTACGCTGCCTTCCTAGATCCGTTTCCGACTTCCGAGACGGTGCTCGCCTCTCCAACGTCACCTTCTGGCGCGGATACTCTTCCTGTTCGGCGTGGCTGTCATCCTCCTGGTGAGTCTCGTGCCAAACCGGTGGTGCCACCCGTTTGCGACGGAACTGTTCCAACGTCGGCAGCGTATTCTTCGGGGATGGCGATGGGGACTCTGACATTACACATTCATCTTCCTCCTGCTCCACTTCTGGGACAGAATGCAACGATGTACGTGAGGACGAGTGTGGCAAGTCAAAGAACTTTTCTTCGACGCTGGACGGGCGCGTTCGCGAAGCTGGCGAAGGCGATGACGAAGGAGACGAAAAGTCGAAGCTCGATGACGATCTGGACGCAGGCGGTGCGTTATATATGGTACCGAAGTGCTCGGGATCGCGTAGGGACTTAGTGGGTGAGGATTGTTCCCTGGCAACGGGAGGCGCTTGTGGAGGAGGTCGCGTCCCCGGCCGAGTGGGAGATTCGATATGCAACCCGTTGAGCTGTTGGGTAAGACTAGCTACGCGCTGATGATGGGGTGGCGTAGGCAGTGGAGGATGAGATTGGGTTGGCGGCGGGCCTGCCCTCCGGGGATCCGATGGCGTAGAGCTCTGGTACTGATGAGGCAAACCTGTGTAATCCGAGTGCCTCTTACTTCGACGCCTGCGAAGCTGTTCCTGTACCGGGCTCTGTTGTGCCGGTAGCAGTGGCGCACGCTGCGGTTGGGATGGTGTAGGAATAGGAGGACGAGGTTGGATTTGTGGTGGGCCTGGCCATCGTGGGTCCGGTGGAACAGGATTCTCGTACTCATGAGGCAGACCCGTATAATCCGAATATCTCTGGCTCCGACGTCTACGAGGCTGTTCTTGTGCGAGATTTGCTTGCGGAGGCAACGCTGGAGGCAGTTGTGGGGTATTTTGGTAAGGTTGAAGGGAGTACGATCGACGCCGGAGAGGTTCTGGGGAATGGGCTACTGCGCTTAGCTCACGATGAGACGTGTGAGACGGGAGACCCCGAGGATCTGGCGGCGGTCGATGATGGGTAGCAATTGGTGGCCAGTCGCCATAGGGTGGCTCCGAGTCCATAGTTCGAGCTCTCTGGTGATGCGGATAGTACCCAGGCTGTTCGTACCTTCGATGCTCCTGCAGGAGAGGCTGAGGGTGGTGCGGAGAATCATACGGTGACCAAGGTAATCCACGTCCGTACTGCATGGAGGCATGAAGAGGGGGATCATACTCTGGGTAGTCCGCCGCTGGATCCCAATGGCGCGAGTATCTAGATGGTGGAGTATGAGGGTAACGCGGGGCTTCGGTTCTCCAATTCAAGTCATCGTAATGTCGATGATACGGCGTTGGGTCTCCATAACCCCCTGCGAACCTTTCCGCCACGGGAGGTGCGTACCGATCCGGCCCCGGAGAAGGGTACTGAGGTTCTGCATCATAGTATTGGGTTGGGGGATACGCCGGCTCCCGCGGTGGGTCGTAGTATGGGGTAGGTGTCGGGCGGGGCTGCTCATAGTATTGATCTGACGGATACCCTTGTTGAGGTGGATAGTGCGGATCGTCGAGTGAGCGTGACTGCGAATAATAATCGGCTGGGGGATTGGATGTGTGCACGGTTAGCGGTGTCATTACTTCGAATAAGAATGCATAATTTGCTTGTCCATGTCATGTTATGGTACTCACCATCGGTATATCGAGGATCAAGTGGCTGACCATACGAATCCATCGCCGGATATACTGAGGTTGGACGGGTTGAAGGCGGAGGTACATATTCCGGGTACTCTTGTTCATATTGCTGGGCTGGAGGCTGCGGGATCCGTTCCCTCGAAGCAAGCTCGGCGGGTGGACGGCGTTGCGTTGCATTGTTCAAGTTCGCAGGTGGCTGTGGACTTGGGGACCGACTAGGAAGCCCACCACTGACTGGCCCACCCCTAGTGACCTTTAGCCCATCTTCAGGGGCCGTTGTGCTGCTCGCTTTGATCGTATCCGGCTGTCTATCCTCCCCAGCGTCCCACTCGGACGGCCTAGCGCCAAACTCCTCAAACAAGGGTAACCCTCTCTCCGCCACATGACATAGTTTCTTGTCCGCCGCCGCCTTTGCTTTTGCTAACGGTGATGCTTCTTCAAATTGGATCTTGATGGGTTCAGCTTTCTTGAGTGTTTTCTCAGCCGGGGCTAGTTTCTTCTTCTGCTCCTTTGGTTCCTTCTGTTCTGTTTTCTTCTTCCCAAACTTAAACATTCAAGCGGTGAGGTATATGAGGAGCGAAAGTAGTCTTTACGACGCGTCTCTCTGACTTGAGAGTAGGAGAAATGGATGGATGGTTGGGTTGAATGTTTGGAGTACAGGATTGGACCCTGTTGAAGAGTAAACCTACCCTGATTAGGCAAACGGAGGTCACGGCACCCCCTGACCGCCGCCGCCGTCGTCACCAAGGCTCCAAGCAACCAATTCATAGTCTGAATCGCTAGCACTTCGAAAACTGTCCTTCACTCTAGAAAGCCCGTCTTTATCTTTTGTCTGGCTAATCTTAAAATCTTCTGACCAGGGCTAGACCTCCTAAATCGTTTACTTTGCTTCCTTCTCGCAATTCTGACCACGACCCTCAACCAACTAGACTGGAACACAATCCATAGCGCACCATGTCGTATCCAAGCCCTAGCGTCGAGAGATATCATTCCATCGACATCCGTCCGTCCAACGACTCGGATGGGGGTATCATGTCTCCGCCCAATGCTTATCCTCCGACGAGGCTCATCGCTGGCGACCCGTTCGGCTCAACGACTAATCTGGCAACTGCGCAAGCCTACCCACAACCCACCCCGCGTGCTCACTTTGCCACAGATGCGGCTGCCACGCCCCAAATGCCAAGCCGTCCATATAAGAAGCTAGACGACGAAAAAGGAGGCAGTACTCCCAACCTCAGCCGTCGTTCCTCATATGACATACTCAACCAGGTTAGAACCATGACATCAACCTTTGTGTATTCCAACTCACGGCTTGCCTTTAGATGAGGATCGGGGAGAATTTTGATACGCGAAACGCGACTGAAGCTGTAAGTCTTTGCTGGGGTAGGGCGAACTACACTGACACAGAATACACACTATTTAGCACCTGACTGTAAGTGCTTCACCAAATCGTGCCTGGATTGTCGAGGCTAAAAGTGGCCTAAGTTCGCGGAGGGTGACTTTGTCGAAACACGGGCTGGTCGCATGTATGCAGTAAGTATACGTTTATTCAAGGCTTGTACCATACGATACTCACGCGCAGTACGCGACTAGTACCTCCTGAACCTATCGATAGGTCAGTCCCTACCCCGAAACCATTGTGCGGAGGGGTTGCTGACATTTTTGTACACATAGTGACGCGTTGGTTCTTGTAAGCCTACGACCAGATTGACACGCCCGAGAATCACTCACCTCGATCTCACGCTAGATATATTACACCTATCGCTGGGCTTCGTAAGTCTACTACGTATACGTTTACGCGTAGATGACTGATTCCTTTTATCTTAGTTTGGATCCCAGGAGCGGTGGGTCTCACTGCCTTTCCGAACGCAGAGATCTGGCATGTTAAGCTCGTTTGGTGGAGCGTCTGGACTTCAGCGGTGTGGGTAGGATGGTGGAGTGCGTTGGCTTTCGCCATGGTCACTCCCAAAATTCTTCGAATGTCAGTCGTTCCGAAACGAGTCAAACAGGACTAAACTTCTGACGCCTGATTCATGTTCGTACCTGACAGAACCATCGGTATGGCAGCCAGATCTACTCGACATTTTATTGGCTGGATAGAGAACTTGGAAAGGTAATGGCGTAGTTTGTGTCTAAACTTGCCTATCGGAGGCTCAAACATGCTATTCATTAGAACGCTGGCGTTTTACGCATGGTCTCTTGCTACGTGGGTCACGTTCCAACCGCTCATCAACGCCCATCTTTCTGAGGCCGACAGAGACACTTTCGAGGAGTCTGCCAACGCTCTGAGTCTCATATTGAAGCTCCTCTTTGGTGTTATGCTGTGCTCCGCTACATTACTGGCAGAAAAGTTCGCGATACAATTCATCGCCTATAAATTCCACCAGCGATCATACGCGGGTGCGTTCATCCCATTTCCATTACACATAGTTTGGCGATTGATGTATTTTTGAGTTTTGTCAATAGATCGCATCGCAGAACAGAAGATTCAAGTGAAAACACTGGTTGTGTTGTATGCCCACTCTTCCAACATTCCCGGTCGGAACGATACCCTCCGAGACGACAAGGACACGTCGAGAGGAATGGGAGGCGTCAATCCCAAGAAGGCCCTTAAGAACCTATTAAAAGGCGTCAGAGGTGTGGCTGAAGGAGCGACGACTGCTCTCGGAAACGTTGCTAGCGAGATTACTGGCACTTCAACCCTTCAACCTAGCTCCCCTGAAGCGAAGGTGTACACGGCACTGTCCTCAGCTAACAAGACCCGATTGGTGGGTGTTATATCTCGATGAACCATTGTGGTTGACTGACGACTGGTTTTAACAGCTTGCGAGGCGACTGTTCTACTCGTTCCGTCAAGGAGATGCTTCAGTCGTAGTCATTGGAGACATCGCAAGGTTCTTCCCAAATATAGAGGCCGCCACGCTTGCCTTCTCGCTTTTTGACCAGGATGGGAACGGTGACGTGACTCGGGAAGAGATGGAAATAGCGTCAGTCCTTGCTTATCAGCTTTGTTTTGTGGTTCTCTCCGAACTTACTCTCCGATGATATTTGATAGTTGTCTGTGAGTGATAGTGCGACGCAAAATCGGCCTTGTTGGCTGACCAACTATCTCTTCAGCGACGTTCATCGGGAGATTCAAAGTCTTACAGCCAGCATGCGAGATATTGACTCCGCCGTTGGGCGATTGGACAACGTCCTCATGAGTCTGTATGTGATCGTGGCTGGATTAATCATGGCCGTATCCTTGGTTCGTTTCTGTTTATGTCTCTTGATGACCAACTCCGACTTACGGCTGTCGTTAGGATGCATCCTTTACGAACGTCTTAACGGGTGCCGGCACTCTAGTCCTCGGTCTTTCTTGGCTTATTGGGGGATCCGCAGCTGAAGTCCTCTCGTATGTACCTAATGCAAAAGTGCCGACCGAGTTTACCTAACATTCCCTCCCTCATAATAGGAGTATCATATTCCTCTTTATCAAGCACCCATATGACATGTAATCTGGATCACACATCTAACTCTTCAGACGACTTTGTATTTACTAACTTTTCAATTTTGTCGCAGCGGGGACACAGTGGACATTTCGTGCGTGCAACCTTAATATCAAGTCAACAACTACTCCTGACTTTTGGTACGTAATAGGGACACAACGTACACCGTCAAGGAGATGCGCCTGCTCTCTACGATACTCGTCGATTCGTCTGGGGTCTTCACTCAGGCTCCACATTCGTCCTTGACCAGTCTTGTGAGTCAAGATCTTGTTTGTATAGTTGCTAGACGCTGAGCATATCCTGGAACCCAGTTCATCCGGAACCATCGGCGGAGTGGACCCGAAAGCGAGCCATTTGAGTTTGATGTCGAATACGACACGACGTTTGAGAAGATCGAAGACCTTCGAGCCAAGATGCTCGCTTTCGTTGAGTCACGGCGAAGGGACTTTCAGCCTACGTTCGATGTGAGCGTGAAAGGTGTGTGACGGGCACGTGTCTGTGCGATACATGAGCTCAGCGTGGTTATGGTATCAGATATCCCGGATCAGGAGAAGATGACACTTGGAGCGACCATCAAATACAAGTCCAACAACCATTTTTCTAGTCTGAAAGGTCCGCTGTCGGTTTTAACCTGCTCTTGGTAACATGGCGTATCCGGCTGACCCAAATGCTGATACTTCACAGCCAAGCGCCGAAACCAGTGGGTATGTGCGCTCAAGAACAGCCTTTTGGAGGTCGGTATCTATGGACCAGCCGGAAATCCTACTAAACCGTAAGCCCATCTTGCATCGCCCGCAGTTAAGTCATTAGCTGACCTGTGCCTCTCTTGCAGGCCCGTGGTACCCAAGCAATATACTTTGGTCCCCTGGGAGGAAGCGAAGCCCCACAAAATGAACATGCCAATGCCCGATCACAACGTTAATCGGGAGCCCCTCATCCCTCGGACGGATTACGACTTAACCGATCGCAACGCAATTCTCAAGGACAATCAAGACGATGTGTTTGACGAGAACAGCGAAATGAACATGACTATTCCGAGGCAGCCAACGTCGCGGACTCGACCTAGCAGACCAACAATCATCCCACCATCATCGATTGGGAGCGGTGCAGCCGCCGGAAGTCCTGTTGTCCGAGCGAGGCCTAGTCGAAGCAATACCAAACAAACCGAGGAATTCGAGATGCGGCCGGGTGGGTCGGCTGCGCCGTCATAGACTGGTTATCCTTTCGTTCCTTTTGCCTGCTCTTTCTCTACCCTTATTATGTGTCACGGACTTGCTCTTTGGGCTTTTGGCTTGTAGGCTTATCATGATCTTGATGATATGCGTTCCTCCCATGATCAGAGCGTGTTCGTTGTTCGCTGTTTGTTAGACACGGTCGGGGGTGAAATTGTAAGGATTCCGCTCTTCCAGCCTAAGCTACTGATACCTGTCTCGCGACAACTCGCCTGCGTTCTCCGCCCATTCAAACCTGCCGGAAACTCCCAAGGAGCTCTTAGCCGTTACAGCCAACGCCTTGTGTGGATCCCAATCAGACGCGAATACCGCTCAGATATCCCTCACGCGGAAACCATGGCACAACCTAAAGTCCGGATACGAGAGCTTACAAGAGACTCTGTCAACTTCGTGCTCGAAGGTGTGGACCTGGCGTATGTGGCTTAATCGACAACTTCACCACCCGAGACGCGTCGCAAGGCTCACCACAAGCCACCATTTATAGATTCGCCAACTCACTACGACGAGTGATGATGGCCGACTTGGCCACTGTCGGTGAGACACGTTCTCTACGACGCAGTTGGGCCGTCGGCTCATGGATCACTAGCCATCGACATCGTTGAAATTGAACACAATAGTTCTGTCCTGGCGGACGAATTCATTGCACATCGGCTGGGTCAGATACCACTTATAAGCACGGAATGTGACAATCTCATGAGATACACGAAAGTGAGTCATTGTCCAAGCTGCAATGTGAGCCTGTCGCTGACTTGACTTGAAGGACTGCAGCTGCTCGTCGCACTGCAAGCAGTGCTCGGTGCTACTTACCTTGGATATTTCGTGTAACACCGATGATACTGTGGCTGTCACAAGCCAGCATCTAGATCAATCAAACGACTTCCCATATGATGACGGTGCGATGATGGATAATGAAACGCTAGACCAAAGAGACCCAAACTTTGGATCACCTTTAGTTACTCGTCAAGGTCGGTCGAATTTCCAGCCTTGCTAGAATATCTTGTATGCTCATTGCTAATTTTAGCGTCGGAGGAACCCATTCTGATTGCCAAGATCCGGAAGGGTCAGCGCATTCGAGCGCGTTGCATTGCCAAAAAGGTCTCGCCGCACTCGATCCTTATTGAGAAGCCCAGTGCTTATCACTCTCCCTTAGGGTATTGCGAAGGAACATGCGAAATGGTCGCCGTGTTCAGCGGTGTCCTTCGAGTATGACCCTCACAACAAGCTTCGCCACACATCCTACTGGTATGAAAGTGACGCGAAGTCAGAATGGCCAATCAGTGCCAATGGTCGAGAAGAGGAAGCACCTCAAGATGATCAACCATTCGATTTCAACGCAAAGCCTGAGAAGTTTTACTTCGAAGTGGAGACAACGGGTAGCCTGAGTCCGAAAGAAGTGGTCATGAAGGTCTGTCGTTCTAGATCTTTATTCATAATCAAGACGCTGACTTGCTTATAGGGCATGGAAGAGCTAACAAAAAAGCTGGCCTTCCTGACGCATCAAGTGGACGCAGGAGCTGATACGGAGATGAACGGAGATGTGACCGCTGGTGGTGCAGCCAACGGGCATGCGTCTTCTGGATGGGGCGCTTTACCGATCAACGGTTCTAATGGGATGGCCACCAGCGCCTCACCGCCCGTGGTTGGCGGCTGGGGCAATTACAGCCCTTCAGCATTGCAGGTGCCGAATGGTACGGCCGCCGGGGGCTGGAATTTGTAATGCGTACTTCCGTAGTAGCATATGGCCAAGCAGCGTATCTATCTTGTGCGGTCGCACGAAACTACCATTGCACATAATGGTGCTTGGACGAGATATGCGCAGTGGATCAACGAATGCGAAACGGCCATTTATGCCGCTCTCCCACGCATTCTCCTGAAAGCTTGGTCATACATACATATATATCGTAATTGCGAGCGCTCCGTACTCACTTCTCTACTTATCCTTTTGTCTCGGCATAGATATGGCAGATAAATTGCCTATATATCAATCGGTACCTCAGTCGGTCGCCCTTCGAAGTAGTACTGCCCCTCTTCACGGCCGCCTGCGCCATTTGTTCATTATAGCTCCTGGTATCGCCGCTTTGTACCTCATCGCGTCTTTCAGTATCTTCTCTGGATGCCGTGACCACGGGTCTACCAATGCGCATCGTGTACCTCTGCATGCCCAACCCGTGTCGGCCGAATGCGCCTCAATAAAAAGAACACCTGGGCCCTCCCCCTTATTCGCTCGCCGCCAGCAATCCGAAAGATTTCAGCCTGGAACCCCTGCACAAATACATCCATAATGCTACAATATGGAACGGCGATAAAAATGGAACCAAAGGTGATGCTCTTGACTAATAGACACCAGAATACTATCACTCATTCGGCTGGACTAGTTGTTCGAGGAGACATACTTCTCCAAGGCGGCTTAATCAAAGCTGTTGGAAAGGTTCCGAAACACTTAGTCAAGGAGGTCGGAAAACACCTTGAGCATGTAGATGCGTCCGGAGCATGGGTGACACCAGGCAAAACCGTTACTCAAGCCTGACATCATTCAGTCGGGTTACTGATATCAACTTGCTACCAGGAATCTTTGGTCTCCACTCTCATCTTGGAGTGTACTCTATGCCTGCGCTTCGAGGTGAGTTCACAGTTTCACCCATGTCTCAATACACTCCTTAATGAGACCGTCCAATAGGATCAAGTGACGGAAATTCTATCCATGGCCTGACCTCGCCATGGCTTCGTTCCCTCGATGGCATTAATATGTATGATGAGGCGCTACGCCTTACAGTTCCTGGTGGAGTTACAGCCTCGTTCATCTTACCAGGAAGCGCAAATACCATTGGTGAGAGTCAGAGAGATTCGCGTATTCAACATCATGAGCTCAACGGAGGCGCACTATAGGAGGACAAGCGATCGCTACTAAGCTCCGTCCCACCACTGAGGGTAGCCCTTCTTCGATGGTCTTGGAACCTCCATTCGCCCTTAACGGGACTGACCCTGGAAACCCATCCATTGGCGGCATATGAAGCATGCTACTGGCGAGAATCCAAGCCGTGTCCATGCTGGTCAGTGTCCTTTTCCTCTGTTCCCTATGAGGATGTACCCGCTTACTACGCTCCAACTCAACTGGAACACGAATGGATACGATGTGGGGCTTCAGGCATGTCTTATTCCTTGATCTTTTGGTGAACACGGTGGCTGAACTTAATTAACAGAGTCGCATACGAGGAAGCTCGTAAGATTCGAGACGCTCAAGATATTTACTGCACAAAGGCGGAAGCTGGACTGTGGGATAGCCTTGCCTCAGAGGTACCAAAGGATCTCCAGTGGGAAGCTCTAGTGGACGTGCTGAGAGGAAAGGTCAAGGTACGTCCTCACAATTCGCTTGGATCGCGGCATTGGTTGCTGCTTACCACCATTTGAAAGTCAACGTCCACTCTTACTCTCCTAGTGACGTTGATGGTCTTGCGCGGGTAAGTTTGACTCGTACGAGCTTAGTGTACCATCTCTCTCACATAGTCATTGCGCCAAGCTGTCGAATGAGTTCGAATTCCATATTAGTGCGATTCACCACGCTCATTCCGCATACCTCGTCACACCACTGTTGGAGAAGTTCTATGGCAGCAAGCCAGCTGTCGCAATGTTCGCAACCAACGCGAGGTATCCCAAGAGTTTGCATAGAAGTGTTACACACTTGTGATCCTGGTTTACGGCCTGGTATCTAGATATCAACAAGAGGCTTACCGAGGGTCTGAGTTCGCACCGAAGATCTTAAATGATGCTGGATTCGATGTCATTATGAAGGTCGGCCACATAACGTCTTTGGCCACGACCGCTGCTGACTATATCCATAGAGCGATCACCCCGTCTTGAACTCAAGGTACTTGCTGTATGAAGCGGCACAAGCTCATTTGTATGGCCTCCCTGCAAACAAGGCAATCCAGTCAGTAACAACGATCCCGGCGGCTACGGCTGGCTTTGGACACCGCCTGGGTTATGTGAAACCGGGTTATGACGCGGACATAGTTCTCTGGGACTCGCGTAAGCCTTGCACTCAGACCATGACTGACGATCACGTCGTTTGTCTGACTGCATCGACTTTAGATCCACTCGCTCTTGGAGCCACGCCACAACAGGTGTTCATCGATGGGATACCCCAGATTTCTCGTCCTGTCAAGGGACACAAGCCCGCTGAACCGCACGACCTTCCGAAGACACCTCGCTGGGAAAAGGAAACGAACGATGCGATTGAGTACCGGGGTCTGCCTCCGTTGAAAGGACGCGAGCCTCGTAAAGTCGGCTTCGTCAACATCGCCTGCCTCTGGGAAAGACAAAATAGCGCTGAGTCGCTGATGAAGGTTGTCTCCGAGAAGAAGGATGGAGTGATGGTGTTCGTTGAGGGAGAACCGGCCTGCTCCTCCTTGCATAATGATGCTA